>OX418220.1:2395079-2471079 GCA_948455865.1 Conomelus anceps
TATTGTTTTGATGAAATTTTATTGAATAATTGTTGGTAAACTTCATATTTTAATTTTGTGTTGCAATATTGTTTATTGTCTTCGAAATTCCATAGTATGGGGGTGATTCTGGAAATTAATTTTTTTATATAATTTGGCTTGGTATGCTGAGCTGCTGTAGCACGGTCGGTCAGTAACTTCCTACTCGCTACTCGCTCAGCGAGTAACTATCCCAATGTAATCAACCCTTTAGACTTGTTTTAGCGAAAAACTTATGCGCGCGCAGATATCCATATAAATATAGACCCGCCTCTTACGTACGCTGTGCTTGCGGTGTAGAGATCGCCTGCCATGACGGACTAGTAGTTCGTTCTTCTTGCATACGCTACTACCCCCGTGAAGGCGGTTATTGCTGTTTGCGAGGAGAAACCTTGAAGATTTATGACTTAATTATAATGTTCTTTAAAAACCTTCTTGTGAATTCTTTTGATTGTGATAACGAAGCTGTAATGAATGCTCAAGGTTTATTTATTTCCTAGAAAGAAGTCAACCTCGTTTTCTGATTAGTGTGTTTTTTAAAAATATTTTCATTCACAGACATTATCTTCAACATTCTTCAGACAAAAATGTTTAGATATAGCATACTGTGCTAAAAAGGTGGCTGAAGTAATCGAGAGACAGAAGAAATAAGAGAACATGGTTTCATGAAACATTTTCAGTAAATAGTGAAGTTTAAGCCCATTGAATTTTAAATTTCTTAGTAAAACTTAGCCGATGAAGGCCAGCCTCTTTCCCGCTTAGCCTCTTAGCCTCTTTCCCTCTTTTACGAGTATCATTCCATGTTCAGTATAATTATAACTTCTCCGTACTTTAGTTTTTAGTTTGATTGAGATTGATAATGGTGTAACGACCGAAACTAGTTTCTCGAAGTTTTAATAAATTTGGTTGTGACAATTTCGTCTTATTATTCACCATTGAATTTTCTTCTGCTCTTTCTCTCATTTGTTCTTTCATCTTCTTATTTCATTCGTCCTCTTTCTTTGTCTTCTTCTTCTTCACCACTCCTTCCATTTATCCTTTTTCTTTTTCTTCTTCTTTCTCCATTCGTGCTCTTTCTCCCTCTTTTCTTTCAATTTTTTCCTCTTTCACCTTCCTTTTCTTTCATTTGTCCTCTTTTTTCATCTAGTTCCTTCATTTGGCCTCTTTCTTCTTCTCATTTAATTTGTCCTCTTTCTTCATATTCTTCTTTCATTCGTCTTTTTTCTTTGTCTTCTTCTTTCATTCATCCTCTTTCTTCCTCTTCACCTTCTTTTCGTCTTATTTCTTATCCTCCTATTTCTATCACTTGTCCTCTTCTTTCTTCGTCTTTCATTTGTCTTCTTTCTTTTTCTCCTTCTTATTCTTTCTTTTTTCATTCGTCCTCTCTCTTCTTCTTCTTCTTTCATTTGTACTCTTTCTTCTCCTCCTTTTCTCCTTTCATGTGTCCTCTTTCTTCTTCTTTCATTCATCCTCTATCTCTTTCCTATTTCATTCGTCCTCTTTATCTCCTAGTCCCTTCATTTGACCTCTTTCTTCTTCCTCTTCTTTCATTCGTCCTTTTTCTTTGCCTTTTTTTTCATTCGTCGTTTACCTTTTTCCTCATCTTCTCTTATTCATTCTCTTTCTTCGTTTTTTCTCTCTTTCTTCTTCCTCTTCTTTCATTCGTCCTACTTCTTCGTCACCGTTGTTCATGCGTAGTTTTTTTTCTTGTGTCATTCGTCCTCTTTCTTCCTCTTCCTCTTCTTCTCCTTCTCCTTCTCCTTCTCCTTCCCCTTTCTCTTCTTCACATTCTCCTTCCCCTTCTCCTTTCTCTTCTTCTTCTTTCCTTCTTCATCTTCTTCTCCTCTTTCTTCTCGTTCCCTCTTCCTTCTTATTCTTCTTTTCTCCTCTTTTGTCCCTTATTTATCTTCTCCTTACTCTTCCTTTCTCCTCTTTTGACCTTATTTATCTTCTCCTTTTCCTTCTTCTCCTTCCTCTCCTCCTTCTACTTCCACTTCTTCTTCTTCTGATTAGAATAACGATGAAATTAAGAGACACATAAGTAGTGAGTGCGTTGTTGAGGAACGAAAATAATGCTGACTAAGCAGCGTGGCTGTGGCTAACCGACCTTTATGACCCTCCACTCAACCCTCTCTCTCACTCTCTGACTCTCTTCACTCTCCTCTCTTCGCTCCACTCACCACTGTTCCTAATTTGTTTTCCACTCCTTTGGCGGGGTTATTTCGCAAAATTAGAATAAACTACAACATTTTTATAAATTAAACATGAGCGGCAGCTCGGAGCTTATGGCAGGCGTAAGCGGCAGTTTTGCAAAAGGTTGCCCCCCCCCCCCCTTCAAGACCAACCCCCCTCGGGGCACGCAATATTTATACCCCCAACACGGTCCAATTAGGACGACCTCACTCACTCACTCAACGCTGATCATCATCTCTTTCTTTTATTCTTCTTCTTATTTTACTTGTTTCTCTCCTTCTTTTTCATTTTCTTTTCCTTCTCCTCCTCTTCCTCTTCCTCCTCCTCCTCCACCTCCCCCTCCTCCTTCTTCTCATCCTCCTCCACCTCCTCCTCCTCCTCCTTCTTCTCATCCTCCTCCTCCTCCTCCTCCTCCTCCTCCTCCTTCTTCTTCTCATCCTCATTCTCCTCCTCCTCCTCCTCCTCCTCATCCTCTTCCTCCTCCTCCTTCTTCTTCTTCTCATCCTCATCCTCCTCCTCATCCTCCTCCTCATCCTCTTCCGCCTCCTCCTCCTCCTTCTCCCTCCCTTTTTCTCTTCCTTCTCCTCCTTTTTCTCTTCCTTCTCCTCCTCATCCTCATCCTCCTCCTCCTCCTCCCTCCTTCTTCTTCTCATCCTCATCCTCCTCCTTCTTCTCATTCTCATCCCTCCTCCTCCTCCTCCTCCTCCTCCTTCTTCTTCTTCTCATCCTCATTCTCCTTCTTCTCATCCTCATTCTCCTCCTCCTCCTCCTCCTTCTCCTCCTCCTCCTCCACCTTCCTATTCTCATCTTCATCCTCTTCCTCCTCCTCCTTCTTCTTCTTCTCATCCTCATCCTCCTCGTCATCCTCTTCCGCCTCCTCCTTTTTTCTCTTCCTTCTCCTCCTCAGTCCTCCTTTTTCTCTTCCTCCTCCTCCTCCTCCTCCTCCTTCTTCTCATCCTCCTCCTCAACCTGGTAGGTTGAGTGTAAGATAGGGCTATTTTTCCCTAATTCCGCCCTTTTGTGTAAATGCATCACCTTGATATTACAATTCATTTATTATGCAAATATTCTTATTAATGTCAGTAATCTAGCTCACAAAACAGTGTATAGTAACGTATCTATTTTTTATCTATCTTCCATGAATTAAGGTGATATCATTCATTGTAAGGTAATAGTCAGAAGTCATAGAAATTGTACTTTTACTCGAATAAAGCTATCTGAATCTGAATCTGAATCTCTCCTCCTCCTCCTCCTCCTTCTTCTTCTCATCCTCATTCTCCTTCTTCTCATCCTCATTCTCCTCCTCCTCCTCCTCCTTCTCCTCCTCCTCCTCCTCCTTCCTATTCTCATCTTCATCCTCTTCCTCCTCCTCCTTCTTCTTCTTCTCATCCTCATCCTCCTCGTCATCCTCTTCCGCCTCCTCCTTTTTCTCTTCCTTCTCCTCCTCATCCTCCTTTTTCTCTCCTCCTCCTCCTCCTCCTCCTTCTTCTCATCCTCCTCCTCAACCTGGTAGGTTGAGTGTAAGATAGGGCTATTTTCCCCAACTCTGCCCTTTCGTGTAAATGCATCACCTTGATATTACAATTCATTTATTATGCAAATATTCTTATTGATGTCAGTAATCTAACTTACAAAACAGTGTAATAGTAACGTATCGTCTTGTATCTATTTTTATCGATCTTCCATGAATTTAACTGATGTCATTCATTGTAAGGTAATAGTCAGAAGTCATATGAATTGTACTTTTACTCGAATAAAGCTATCTGAATCTGAATCTGAATCCTCCTCATTCTCCTCCTCATCCTGATCCTCATCCTCCACTCATCCTCCTCCTTCTTCTCATCCTCCCTCCTCCTCCTTCTCCTCCTCCTCCTCCTCCTCCTTCTTCTCCTCCTCCTCCTTCTTCTTCTCATCCTCATCCCCCTCCTTCTTCTCATCCTCATCCTCCTCCTCCTCCTTCTCATCCTCCTCCTCCTCCTCCTTCTCATCCACATCCTCCTCCTTCTCCTCCTTCTTCTTCTCATCCTCATCCTCTTCCTTCTTCTCATCCTCATTCTCCTCCTCCTCCTTCTTCTAATCCTCATCCTCCTCCTCCTTCTTCTCATCCTCATCCTCCTCCTCCTTCTGCTCATCATCATCCTCCTCCTCATCCTCCTCCTCGTCCTCCTCCTTCTTCTCCTTCTTCTCCTCCCCCTCCTACTCCTTTTTGTTCTTCCTCTTCTTCTCCTTCTTCTTCGTCTTTACTTTAATCATAGTCTATAATAAATTATACCATTATTGCACTGTTAAAAACACATTTAGATAAAATTCATAATTTATTTATTTATTGTGATAAAATTACAACGAATGTGAAGAAGCAACAGACTCAGTCCAAAACTGCTCTCTTCACAAATTTCAAATATGTACATTGTTCAAAACATTTTGGTTAACACATACTAGTAATTTAGATTTTCTAAAAAACTTAATTTGAAAATCATCAAAATGATTCTTTTTCACTTAACGACTATTAATTTAAAAGATCACTCGAATCGAAGCACAAAAAACAGTTAAAAATAATTTAAATATTAAATATTGATAAAAACTTTTGAGACAAAAAATCTCGTTGCTATGGAAAACAACAAACAAAAAATTATTATGACTATTATCCTCTAATATTTTTCCTGTTATATTTCTTTTTTCTTCTTGATCTTCTCGTTATATTTCTTGTGATCTTGCATACGCTCCAGCTGCTTGAGTCATGTTTCCGTTCACACAAACTGCTATGTTAGCAGCTTAATTAAACTCGGTCTCTGTTTGTATGCACAGTTCTTATTACCATTATTATGATTATTATTCATTATTTTGTTGACTCTGCTACAGAATTATTATCCTATTATTGTATTACTAGATTTAATTCTGGGAACTTCAAAGAGCAAATCACAACATAGCCCACATACACAATATACTCTTTTCAACCATTTATTCTTCAGTATTTCTTATTATTTCAGTATTTTTTTTTTTTTTTTTTTTGAGGATCAAGCCCACATAGGTCTTAGAACTGTGCGTGGGTAATGAGTTGGATGATGGTGATTTATGAGTTGGACCTACAGTTTTAGGTGGGTTCCGAACCAGTATTATTGTTTCACTGACTCCATTTTCTATAAAAATTGCAAATTCTTGCATTTGAATCAACAGGACTATGAAAGTTCTATTTTCAAGTTGACATGAAACAGAATTTTATTTTCAATGTGAATATATACACGTGATTAATATAAGGTTTGGGTCTATTCTCATTCTATTCTAGTCTATTCTCTCGTGTCAGCTATGTATGAGACAATGTGCGGCAAAGTATAAAATAAACACGAGTAACCCGACAAACTTCTAGGGTGGTTTCCTCTCATTAAAATAATAAAAAAAGTTTATATAAACATATATGTCCGGAAATGCTTTGTTAGGGAGTTACGGCTAGTGAAAGATTTCGTCCAATTCTATGGGAAAGGATGGAAATAAAGCCAAACTGATTTTTTTATAGCGTTAAGTTAGGCGCTAAATTTATTGAAATTTATTTAAAATGAACTGAAAAATTGAATAAAACACGTCCCAGACCTCTAGAATCACCCATATTTGAGATATCAGACGAAATACGCAAAATTCGATCTCGAGAAACATGCTTCGTTTAGATTTGATCCACATTAACTTCGTTAAATGGGTAATAGACACGGAAACTTTATAAAAAAAACTTGTAGTGAATTTATTTCTGAAGAGAATGGTGTAAAATAGGTTCATAATAAACAAACAGAAAGTTAAAAAAATTAATTTTTGATTAAATCAACACATACGAAAATAAGAAAGCAGCAAAACAAATATTAAACAAAACATTTTAAGATGTTACGAAACTTTAATTACTGAAGAGTCATGCGGTTTATTCGCAAATAAAGTATTCATTCAATTTAATAATGACGAAAAATTCGCAGTTTAAAAAAATATTTTGGTTGAGAAATAAGATGATAAAGCGTGAAATGTTTTTAGTTTATTGAAAATCAAGAATTGGCAGCACTTCTGTAACAATACCTGAATCCATGTTATTGTACTGCCGTACAATGATACAGTGTACAATGCGTGTTTTAGTTGGTTTAAAAATAGGCACTTTTTCGGGTCACAGTAGGAGAAATTGTTTGCTTCAAATTCTGAGCATTATCTAGTGATCTAAAAATCTTTCCAAATGGTACAAATCCATTCGTGAGGTACGAAATTCCTTTTGATCCCTAAAGAGATAACCTAGATTACCCCAACAGATTCTGTTCCATTAGCCCCACACATATTTTATACGTTAATACGTCAAAAAGAAATACATTTCCAATTTTTGCCAGCTATCAATCCACTTGACAGTTTATCTTTTCAAATCTAGCAATCACTGTGAAAGCCAAATCTCAATGATGAATTACGAACGAATGCTCTCCTCCCGTCCTCTCGTGCTCTCTCTCTCTGACTCCATCATTCCATATACAAATTGTATCTCTTTCTCCTTCTTTTTCTCTTTTTTCCTCAGTGACGGTACTTAACAAAATCGAAAGTAATAATCTTCGAGTATAAAGCCGCCGCCGCCAAAATACCGAACCGTGTAACAGCGAGCTCTCAAATTTTTCCATTCGCAATTAATCCAGCCCAATTGTTCGAGAGAGTCCTCCAGCTTCCGGGGTCCCCATTATTTATCAGCAGGAAAAAAAGAGAAGAAAACCAACATAGACAAAGATCGAAAAGAGCACTTTATTGTTTTCCCTCTTCCTCCTCCACTGCACTGCTGGGGGATTATTTTGTTTATCCACCTGTTTCCAATTCCAATTTCCCCCAGGACTATCCTCTCCGGCGGGAGGGGGGGAAGGGGGTCTTATCTTTTCGATATAACAGCAATAAAGTATATATACACACACACAAGCACTCTCCAAACATTGTTGCAATCTAGCCTATGCTCTCTGTGTATTAGATGCTCTTTGTGAAACGACAAAAGGCCAACTACATTCTCTCTCCCATTTCACCATCACACTCTCTCTCTCCCTCCTTCTCTGTTGTCTATTCTACTTATTCTCCTCTCTTCTTCATCATGGATGAGTCATCTCGATTGCATGTAAATGAGTAAATCTCATAACTTCTCAGATGAACAGTGTTTTAGGTTGATCTGTAGCGGAGCTTACTGCTCCGCAAGCGGTAAAGTACTTTACGCTCGCCAGCTGTTTTCTTTACGCTTCTGTTTTGATTTTGATGTCTTCTCATTGGTGGATCATGGAAACCGTGAAATTCACATAACCTCAACAATGGCGAACGCTAACCAAATTCGCGCATGGTCTGTGATGTTACAAACAAGCTTTTATTGTGTTGGAATACAGAACTGCAGTTTTAGGAACAATATTGTATGCAATTCACGCGTGAAGCTTCTTTATCGCTCTCGCAAAATTACTGCGCTCCGCTACGCGTCGCGCAGTAAATGTTTTGGCTCGAGCGATAAAGTCGCGCTTCACGCTCTTAATACATAAATAACTATTTTATCATTTTAACACTTGAAATTTACTGGAGTCGTAATTTTAAATTTAAATAAACGTCCTTTTAATAATTTAGTAACATAAAAAATTTAATTGATTTGGCGGTTTACTAGACTTTTTAGAGGAACCTGTAAATTAAATTGATAAACCACAATTAATTATACTTTAATTTTTTTGTACAGGCTATCTCTATTATTGAATATAATTATTTAAAGACAACTTTTTTTTAATTTTTTAAATTAAGTTAGGTCAAATTAGTTAAGAGATTTGTCATATTTCAACTCTTCAAATTCACTGAAATAATAAGCTTTAAATAAATGATTAATTTATTCATCAAAATTTAATAATTGATCGGATGAGGAGGTACAACAGGGGTCATCCTAAAAACTGCTTTCTAAATTAACAGGGGGAGCTGTTAATAAAACTATTATTTCAAATTATATAAAATTTAAATGACCATAAAACTATTATTGAGCGCATAACATACGTGAATAAAACAAACAGGTTAATGTACCAACGTGAATGTGAATTAATTGAAAAGAAAATTTCAAAGGGTTTAATTTACTACAACTGACAGGTTTAAGGCATTAATGCCTATATTTCTAATTCTTAATGAACAACTTCCTCAGAGAGTGAGTATTGAGTACAGTAGGAACAATTAGTCTGGGCGTGTGGCTCTGGTTTCACTACTAGCCGTCCTGTTAAAAGTTGACTAGTTGACCTTGAAGACATCTGCAGCGTCGCACGAGCCACATGTTTTTAGAAATGAGCGATAAACACTCCCCTCGCCATGGCTGTCTACCAAACGGCCGTGCGCCCAGACTAATTGTTCCAACTGTACAACCTGTATAGAAAAATAACTGTACTAGCGCACCCATTTTTGTAAAAAGAGTTTGTATAGAATTATTTGAGATGACCACCAACGAACACCGTCTGCTTTATTATAGTGATAGTGTGAAGCGTTGCAGTTAGTATAGAAAGGTCAAGGTTGTTAAAAAACATGTTTACAAGAATTAGCAGTCTGTTTGGTCAGATAAAATAGGTTACGAACTCCTGGGTCCTCTTTGTAAGGGTGACCGATTGTATTGGCCAGCGAAAAGGCTTTGTTCTCTGCTGTGAAATCAGAAATCACTTAACGGTGGTTTGAATTCCACCTAAAACTGTAGGTCCAACTCATCAATCACCATCATTAATCAAGCACAAGTCTCAGCCTATGTGGCTTCATCCTCCGAAAATTATTGTACCCAAAAATTTAGTAGTCCTCTTATGTGTTATAAAAATAACTGTTTTTAATTGTTTTTTCAATAGAATGAAAGAATGTGTTGACTTGAAGTGTTGCTTGATTTACTTTTGTATAATTTTAGATTTCAGTTATTGTATTTTAATATTTTTCATTTTCTGCATGACTTGTATATGTGGGTTTTGTTTTATAAATTATTTTTATAGACAAATCTGCATACATGTAAGTACTGTAGTATTCATATAACTTGGCAGCGTGTAGAAGATGGGAGGACTTGCTAGATCTGAACCCAACTGCTGCCAAGTTATATGAAAAATACAGTACAGCAATTTGTTATTTTTTTGTTCACCTATAAAATGAGCTTAATATTTCATCCTCGCCCTCCATTGGAAATTGAGGTAGGTTCCGAACCACCGGGTAAGTGATAATGATGCTCATTAACGCTTTTTTATTATATATCATAAAGTTGAGATCGAGATTTAGGCCCCAAATGCGAAATTCAAATGATGAATCATCTACGGGGGAAGGCAATAGGCAGAATGACAAAGGATATTGGTGGCTGATAGAGGGAATAGGGGGGTAGGGATTTAGAGAGTGGTGGAGAGGGGCAGAAGGGAGCAAATTTGACAAAGGGAACCAGAAACGGCGAACTTTGCCAATTAAACGATGCCAACGACAACCAGCCACTCTACTCTAGCAGACGTCCCACAAGAATATTTGTATGCATCATTCCTTCGAGCATTTATTGATTCTCTGTCTCTTACTTGGACTACTATTGCTTCTTCTTTTTCTTCTTATTCCTCTCATATTTCTTATTTTTCTTCTTCGTTATCATCTTCTTCTTCTTAGTATATTAAGTATATTATTGTTGACACTAAAAATATCAGATATTTAATATTTTGATGGCAACTCCCATATAGGCTATTCTCGGGAGTGCCTACTTTCTCAATGAATATCACAATGTATTTCTTATGTACTACTTGTGTATGTTGAAGATTGTTGTTATTGAGAAATAAAATTATTAATTCCTTTTCATCTTCTTCTTTTTCTTCTTCCTTATCATCTTCTTCTTTTATTTCTTCCTTTTCGTCTTCTTTTTCTTCTTCCTTTTCTTCTTCTTCTTTTACTTGTTTTTCTCTTTTTTTCATTTTATTTTCCTTCTTCTCCTCATTCTCCTCATCCTCCTTCTCCTCTTCCTCCTCCTCCTCCTTCTCCTCCTCCTTCTCCTCCTCCTCCGCCTTCTCCTCCTCCTCCTTCTCCTCCTCCTCCTCCTCCTCCTCCGCCTTCTCCTCCTCCTCCTCCTCCTCCTCCTCCTCCTCCTTCTCCTCCTCCTCCTCTTCCTCCTCCTCCTGCTCCTCCTGCTCCTCCTGCTCCTCCTCCTCCTCTTTCTTCTTCCTCTTTTTTTCTCCTTCCTTCTCATCTTCTTATTTTTCTTCTTCCTTTTCTTTGTCTTCTTTTTCTTCTTTCTTTTCTTCTTCTTCTTCTTCTCCTTCTTTTACTTGTTTTTCTCTTTTTTTTCATTTTCTTTTTCCTTCTCCTTCTCATTCTCCTCATCGTCCTCCTCCACCTCCTTCTCCTCCTCCTCCTTCTCCTCCACCTCCTTCTCCTCTTCCTTCACCTCCTCTTCCACCTCCTCCTCCTCCTCCTCCTCCTGCTCCTCCCCCTCTTTCTTCTCCCTCTTTTTTTCTCCTCCGCCTTCTCCTCCTCCTCCTTCTCCTCCTCCTCCTCCTCCTCCGCCTCCTCCTCCTCCTCCTCCTCCTCCTCCTTCTCCTCCTCCTCCTCTTCCTCCTCCTCCTGCTCCTCCTGCTCCTCCTCCCCCTCTTTCTTCTCCCTCTTTTTTTCTCCTCCGCCTTCTCCTCCTCCTCCTTCTCCTCCTTCTCCTCCTCCTCCTCCGCCTTCTCCTCCTCCACCTCCTTCTCCTCCTCCTCCTTCTCCTCCACCTCCTTCTCCTCTTCCTTCACCTCCTCTTCCACCTCCTCCTCCTCCTCCTCCTCCTGCTCCTCCCCCTCTTTCTTCTCCCTCTTTTTTTCTCCTCCGCCTTCTCCTCCTCCTCCTTCTCCTCCTCCTCCTCCTCCTCCGCCTCCTCCTCCTCCTCCTCCTTCTCCTCCTCCTCCTCTTCCTCCTCCTCCTGCTCCTCCTGCTCCTCCTCCTCCTCTTTCTTCTTCCTCTTTTTTTCTTCTTCCATTCCATCTTCTTATTTTTCTTCTTCCTTCTCTTCGTCTTCTTTTTTCTTCCTTTCCTTTTCTTCTTCTTCTTCTTCTTCTTCTTTTACTTGTTTCACTCATGTTTTCATTTTCTTTTCCTTTTCCTCCTCATTCACCTCATCCTCCTCCTCCTCCTCCTCCTTCTTCTTCCTCTTCTTTTCTTCTTCTTCATATTTTTCTTCTTCCTTTCAATCTTCTTCTTTTTCTACTCCCTTTTCATCTACTTCATCCATGTTCTTAATCTTCTACTTCTCATGTCATTTTTTCTCTCAGTCTCTTCTTTTTTTCTTCTTTATCTTTTTCTTCTTCTTATTCTCGTATTTCCACTTTTTCTTCTTCTTATTCTCGTATTTTCTTCTTCCTTTCATCTTCTTCTTCATTTTTTCCTTTTTATCTTCTTTATCCTTGTTCTTACTCTTCTACTTCTTCATCTCATTTTTTCTTTTCTGTCTCTTATTTTTATTCTTCTTATTCTTCTATTCCTCCTCCTCCTCCTCCTACCCCTTTTCTCACTGCTTCCGCTTTCCCTCCCACTACTTCTCCTCCTTCTCTTCCCTCTTCACCACCACCTCCACTTCCTCCTCACCATCTCCTCCCTCTCCCTTTTATCTTATTATACATATTCTTTTTTCTCTTTCTTATCTTCATTCTTTATCTTCTTGCTTCCAAGCCATTTGCATTATTGTTTTGTCCTAATGTTTCTCCTCTCCTCTTTATCTCCTTGTCCTTATTCTTACATTTTCTTCTTTGAAGAATGAGTGGGGGAGGTAAAATAGAATAAAATAGGCAGATAAATGAAAGAAGAATTTAAGAGTGTTTTACAATGAGGCATCCAAGTGATATTATTGAAGTATAAATAAATTGTAGAAAGGTTGACTGTTGAAATTATTGAAAAGGCGTGTCAGAAAGAGAAAGAGAATGACAAAATGGGAGAGAGTGAATAAGCAAGGAAGAAAGAGTAAGAGTGAGAAATACGCATGGAAGAGAAAGAGCGAGAAATACGAAGAGAGGGCTAACCCACCGAATGAGAGGAGATTCTGTGAGGGTTGTAAGTAAAGAGATTGTTATACTAAGTATGTGAGAGGGGGAAGATAACCAGTGTGCGACAGAGAAAGAGAGAAATAGAAGCAGAGAAATCAGTGGGAGACAAGGAAAAGAGAAAATGAGAGAAACAGATAAAGACAGAATGAATGAGAGTGGGGAAGAACAGACAAGAAGAGAACTTGATTTCTGGGGCTGTGTGATCTCATTGTTTTGCAAGCGACAAACACATTTACATTTATATATAGTGGGGGGGGGGGGGGGGGGTGATCTTTGTATATAGATATATATACATATATTATTGCTATCATTTGTCGTTTACCAATAACAGAAGGAGAAGACAGAAAATAGAAGAGGGGTGAGAGGGAGGAGAGCACCTATTGTTAAGTCAAGATGCGGTCTGTATCTGTAGAAATGGAGATGCAGGGCTGGATTGATGAAGGGAAAGAAGAAGAAGAAGATGAAGAAGAAGAAGAAGAAGAAGAAGAAGATGATGATGATGAGAAGAAGAAGAAGAAAAAGAAGACGAAAAAAAGGAAGAAGAAAAATGAGAAGATGATAAGGAGGAAGAAAAAGTAGGAGAGAAACAAGTAAAAGAAGAAGAAACAGAAAAGGAAGAAGAAGAAGATGATGATGATGATGATGATGATGATGATGAAGGAGAAGAAAAAGAAGAGGGGAAAAAGGGAGAAGATGAAAAAGAAGAAGAAAAATGAGAAGATGATAAGGAGGAAGAAAAAGAAGGAGAGAAACAAGTAAAAGAAGAAGAAAAAGAAAAGGAAGAAGAAGATGAAAAGGAAGAAAAAGAAGAAGAAGAAGAAAAAAAGGAGGAGAAGGAGGAGCAGGAGGAGGAGGTGGAGCAGCAGCAGTAGGAGGAGGAGGAGGAGGAGAAGAAGAAAGAGGATGAGGAGGAGAAGGAAAAGAAAATGAAAAAGAAGGAGAGAAACAAGTTAATGAAGAAGATGAAAAGGAAGGAGAAAAAGAAAAAGAAGAAGAAGAAAAGGAAGGAGAAAAAGATGACGAAGAAAAGGAATAAGAAAAAGAAGAATATGAAAAGGAAGAAGAAAAAGAAGAAGATGAAAAGGACGAAGAAAAACAAGAAGATGAAAAGGAAGAAGAAAAATAAGAAGAAGATGATAAGAAAGAAAAAAAAGAAGGAGAGATACAAGTAAAAGAAGAAGAAAAAGTAAAGGAAGAAAAAGATGAAAAGGAAGAAAAAGAAGAAGAGGAAGAAAAAGAAGAAGAGGAAGAAGAAAAAGAAGGAGGAGGAGAAGGAGGAGCCGGAGGAGGAGGTGGAGCAGCAGTAGGAGGAGGAGGAGGAGGAGGAGGAGAAGAAGAAAGAGGATGAGGAGGAGAAGGAAAAGAAAATGAAAAAGGAGAGAAACAAGTTAATGAAGAAGACGAAAAAGAAGAAGATGAAAAGGAAGGAGAAAAAGAAGACGAAGAAAAGGAATAAGAAAAAAAGAAGATGAAAAGGAAGAAGAGAAACAAGAAGATGAAAAGGAAGAAGAAAAATAAGAAGAAGATGGTAAGGAACAAGAAAAAGAAGAAGATGGAAAGGAAGAAGAAAAATAAGAAGATGGTAAGGAACAAGAAAAAGAAGAAGATGATAAGGAAGAAGAAATATAAGAAGATGAAAAAGAAGAAGAAGAACAGGAAGAAGAGTAAGAAGGAGGGGTAGATGCGGAGGAGGAGGAAGAAGAAGAAGGGGAAGGAATATAAAGAAATGCCTGAGAAGATGAAGAAAAAGAAGAGAAAGATGATCAAGCAGAAAAAGAAGGACCTGTGCGTGGGTCATAAATTGGATGATGGTGATTGATGAGTTGGACCTACAGTTTTAGGACGTGCATGTCGCTGGCCCGGCCATGTTTGAATTTGTAAAAACAAATTATGCCACTATTAAGTACCTATTTCGTACTATTTAGTACCTCCAATAAATATTTTTGTACCTCAACCCTGACCGAGCTATTAACATTCTTAAGTTGCCGGGCCAGCGACATGGTAGCCCGGCCATGTCTGAATTTGAAAAGAAAAATTATGTCAGTATTTGGTACCTATTTCGTACTATTTGGTACCTCCAATAGAAATTTTCGTACCTCAAAGGTTGAGGAGATACAGCATAAAATGATATAGGTCAATGACCTCTCAGCCCGGCCATGTCTGAATTTGCACAAACAAAATATGTCATTATTTAGGATATATTTCGTACTATTTAGTACCTCCAAGAAAAAAAAAATTACCTCAACCCTAACTGAGCTATCGATTTTTTAAAAATCTCACTAGCCTTGTGAGAAAAAATTCTTTACTCAGTTAGGGATGAAGTACGAAATTTCTCTTTGGAGGTACTAAATAGTACGAAATTAGTACTAAATATTGGCATAATTTTTTTATACAAATTCCAACATGGCCGGGCCAGCGACATGCTAGCCCGGCCATGTCTGAATTTGAAAAGAAAAATTATGTCAATATTTTGTACCTATTTCGTACTATTTAGTACCTCCAATAGAAATTTTCGTACCTCAAAGGTTGAGGAGATACAGCATAAAATGATATAGGTCAATGACCTCTCAGCCCGGCCATGTCTGAATTTGCACAAACAAAATATGTCATTATTTAGGATATATTTCGTACTATTTAGTACCTCCAAGAAAAAAAATGTTACCTCAATCCCAACTGAGCTATAATTATTTTTTTAAATTTCACTGGCCTTGTGAAAAAAATCGTTTACTCAGTTAGGGATGAAGTACTAATTTTATTCTTAGAGGTACTAAATAGTACGAAATTGGTACTTAATAATGGCATGATTTTTTTATAGAAATTCCATCATGGCCGGGCCAGTGACATGCACGTGGCATGCATGTCGCTGGCCCGGCCATGTCTGAAATCATACAAACAAATTATGCCACTATCTAGTACCTTTTTCGTACTATTTAGTACCCTCAAAAAAAAATTTAATACCTCAACCGCAACTGAGTAATCGATTTTTCTAGATTATCTGTAGTATGACGTCACAGCCGGCTGCTGTATGTGGTGAGGTGTGTTTGTGTATCCAAGCGGCTCCAATAGAAATTTTCGTACCTTATCACCAACTGAGAAATCGATTTTTCTAGATCATTCGTAGAATGACGTCACAGCCGGCTGCTGTATGTGGTGAGATGTGCGTGTGCGTACCCAAGCTGTTCCCTCCCATTAAAGCAATTATCCTGGAACGGCAACACATTGCCTACAAACTTAGTAGTAACCGAACTTTTGAGATAACTGGTTGCCAGGGATTAGTTCCAATACCTCAATTTCATGAAAATCGTATTGCAATGGTTATTTTTAAATTATAGATTATAATTTCTCTTCAAACTAATACGCTATGATTAGATTCCCTTACCCAGCATATTTCAATTTGTGATATGTAGCAACTTCCTTTCCTTCACCACATCCTTCCTTTTCTGAGTTAATAAGTACTTGGGTATGATTTTTATTTATTCCCTAGAAATGTTATTCCAGCTTCTTTATAAATTTGGTTAAAAATGGAAAGAAATATCGAATTTTCAAATGATTTTGAGACTTGTTTATTAATAATTAATTATCTATCAACTGACAGAAATAACTACAAAAGTCCTGCAAAAATTCGACAAATTTGAGCTGGTAGCTCAAATTGTTTAATGAATCTATTGAGTACTCATGAGAAGAGATTATGTAGCCTATACATAACAGTTCTTGAAAAAGGTGAGCAATCAAAATTTAGGCAATCTAGCGACAAAGACTTTTGTTTTATAGGAGCAGTTGATAGCTATTTCCGTTGAAGAAGGAAATACAGGTAATTCAGCTATCATATTTCAATTGGAAGTGTGATAACCACTGCAAAATAAAATTTATGGCTTCAGTTCGGTAATTCAAGTGGATTTAAATTGGGATATAAAAGAGAGTTATGATTCAAACCTCAGAACTCGAAATTCTTGAAGTGTAATGAAATATAACTCGCAGATATAAGAATATGATTTCAACATTAGAGCCTCCTTAGCCTTTGTTAGACGACCAAATACCATCATTTTGACGATTGAAATGCTTAGTGTATTTTCAGCATTTCATACAACAAGCTTTTTAATTTAATAAAAACACGAATGTTGAAATTTGAAAGAATAATTTATTCATAATTGATATTGTTTTTTGACAATTACAGGTAGGAGTTATTCAGGAAGATATATCCTAACAGTTTTTTATTCAAGAATGGTTCTGCTAACCAATCAGAGGTTTGAGTAGAAGCATAAAAGTATATTTTTTAAAGAAAATAATAAGAACTTCTCTTAATTAATTTTTTGTTGTAAATTGAACGACTTTCAGTCAGTTTTAGATTGTGATTTTTCTATAATTCTTCTAACCAACAAACGAACATCGCTATCTAGGATGCCTTGAAGATGAATTTCAATAACTCGAAAACGTTTGGCCAAGTGTGAGAATATTATTTATGATATATTCACAATCTAAAACTGACTTTAAGTCGTTGAATTCAAAACAAAAGGTTGAACAACGCTGATTGTTATAGAACGAGAAATTGAAGAGCTTTTCTCTTTATTTTGATGAGAGAAATAAGCTAAAGTAGCATAATTTATTTCTTTGAAACAGACGTGTGATAATAATAACGATTATAATATAATATATTATTTTTCTTAGTAATGGCGAAGGTGATATTGTGGAAGGTATCCATAATGAATAATAAGACGAAATTGTCACAACCACATTTATTAAAAGTTCGAGAAACTAGTTTCGGTTGTTACACCATTATCAATCTCAATCAAACTGACAACTGAAGTACAGAGTAGCCTTATATATACTGTACATGGACTGATACTATTGGCTAAGAGGGAAAGAGGCTGACCTAAATCAGACGTTGTGATTGGTTGTCAAGTCACGCCCCCTGGTGGGAGGAGTAACAAGCAAAAATACGAGTCAAATCAATAACTAAACACTGTGAAAATCAAGAAAGTAACAAAAAAGTGTAATAAGGCTAGAATTTAATCAAACTAAAATTAAAAATTTTTTTAAAAATTAGAAGCTCACTGAAGTGTAATCAAGGTCAACTGAGAAATACACATAAGAACTGCTTTTTTACAAATAGGCTGGAATTATAATGAAACCAAGTTAGTTGTATTGAATTGGTTAAAATAAATTTGGTCATTTAAATTAGTTATGGAATCGTTTTTTACCAACTTAGTTATCTCCAAAGCTTCTAAAATGTTCAATTGTCTGCCTTTGCCAATCTAAATGAACATATCAGGGATTGGAAAACCCAAAAAGGAGATTCAAATTTTGCAGAACATCTCATTAATAATGGACACAAGTTCAAGGCTGAAGAAAATGTTGAATTTCTGCATTTGATTGGCAAAGGCAGACAATTGAACATTTTAGAAGCTTTGGAGATAACTAAGTTGGTAAAAAACGATTCCATAACTAATTTAAATGACCAAATTTATTTTAACCAATTCAATACAACTAACTTGGTTTCATTATAATTCCAGCCTATTTGTAAAAAAGCAGTTCTTATGTGTATTTCTCAGTTGACCTTGATTACACTTCAGTGAGCTTCTAATTTTTAAAAAAAAATTTAATTTTAGTTTGATTAAATTCTAGCCTTATTACACTTTTTTGTTACTTTCTTGATTTTCACAGTGTTTAGTTATTGATTTGACTCGTATTTTTGCTTGTTACTCCTCCCACCAGGGGGCGTGACTTGACAACCAATCACAACGTCTGATTTAGGTCAGCCTCTTTAGTAGGGCTACTTAGCCGATTCTGATGCGGCCAATCAGAAGACAGGGGGGCGTGGCCACCCCCCTTCCCCCTCCCCCAGGTCAGACATTTTGTAAACACCTACCCCTTCCCCCCTGTCGCAGTCAGCCATTTTGTTTTTAAGGTCACATACCCCCTTCCCTATGTGTCCCCACTTTATTCCCAATAGATTAAAGGGGGACCCCCCGCAAGCACCAATGAGAGAGGACCTATCCCCCCTGACCCCACCTCTCACAGAAGGTTCCCAATAAATATAGAACATACAGCTTTATATCTATATATACATGCTCGCAATTGTATATCTATATATACCTGCTTGCAATTACTATATCTATATTTGCAATAGCATCAGCCCCCGCCGCCAGATTTAGCTATTAATTGAGGCTGCACACCTGCTACCTCCTGCTGTGATTCTCAAAGCCCTCTCTTTCGCACGTGCAGTGTTAATATACCCCCCGCCCCCCTACTCTCGCTTTACTCTCACTCTCCAAGTCCAAGTTATTTACAGAATAATCCCCCTAATTTGGCGATTGCCCAAGTTATTGGCCCTCTACTGTAAATATAGCGTTTACCACCTACATAGTTTTTGTATGGAAGGCCTCATACAAAATGAATATTCCTCTAAGTAAATATTTGCGAATTTTTAGAGAGTGAGAGAGAGAGAGAGACAACAATTCAATTAAAATAATAATTCTATCTTTGGTTCACTGCACATTGCATCAACACAAGACTCGAACTTTGTTAACGGGCTTTTTCTTTTCCACTTGTCCGTATTCTACCCAACTCCCCCCACGCCGCAACCCACTCCGCGTTATCACCCTTTTTCGTTTCCACTTCATCCTGCTAGGCTAGGCCGACAGATAGCTTCACCTCGGCGTTCTCTTCGTTCTCTATTTCTGTAACTGTTTACACCTTTGCGGGAGAGACACCTTGAAAGTGCTGGCAACTCTATTTAAACTTTTCCCCATCTCCCAATGCACATGCCACGTTCTGTTGGTTTCCCCCTCATGATTAAAATTTTTTACATTTTTTATCCGCTAAATCATATAGAGCATCCCAAAGTTCGTTTGTATCTGAAATAATTTGTATTGGGGAATTGTTAGAACACCCATAGTGCAAATGACCCTCCTCACTTATAACTATATCTAGGAGATCATATATTTCAGATAAAATAGGATAGCAGAAATTCTCAGTTTTTGTTGCAGACAAAGTTCCATCATCTGCCTCGGTTGAAAATTTAATATGCTTTGCAATAATATCAAACTCGCTTACTGAAATAGCCATCAGTAAACGGGATAGTTTTTTAAATTTTGTATAGCTGTAGCATCGCATCCTTCCTCTATGATAGTTAAACACATACTGAATGACCGGCGGTTTGTTAGTTAGAAAAAGCCTCCAAAGGAACGTCAACCTCACCGCCTTATTGGAGGTCACTCTTTTTTTATTTGGGTAAAAAGAGGTTCGCACAGGGCTAGGTCACATAAACCTGTGCTATGGAGAAAAACCCATTGTAAAAATTTACATTTCTTTCAACTCTACTTGTCCGTTCTCATGTTCGCATATTAATACAAAATTTCTCTTGTTAAAATCTGTCAAGTTCTCATTATTTAATACGCTTTTAAATTTATCACATAGTAATAAATCGAAATAAGAGTCTCCCTCACTGTCGGGATCGTCGAGATTTAGTAACACTCTGCCTGTACCATAAATTATTGCGCTTTCAACGGTCAGATATGAACCGAGAGGTACTGATTCTAGAGGCAACACCTCACGTGCCAAAGCATTGAATGCACCCATGTTGAAACGTCTCATCTTTCCTAATGATTCAAGTTTCTCAATTTCACTCCTTTTATGCATTCTCCCCACCGCTGTTTGCGCAAGCGCAGTTTGTAGCTTCTTCCTCAATTTGTAATAATTTTTTAACGCAAAGCCTATGCGGCCTGTACCAGGATAAATAATGGTTAATATCGCTCAAATTTACAGTGTTTAAAAAAATTTGTTTCAACTGTCTCGCAAGTCCAATGTTTTCACGAGTAGAATTTCTAATGGCATCCTCACACAAATCAAACCACTGCAGATATTCTCGTAATTTGTTCTCTAATTCTTTATCCGCACACATCCACTTCTGAGGATCCATTATCTACAACTAATTATTTATACAGCGGGATTAATACCGAAAAATTGATAGGTCTTCTACCAACTCCCACGCTACAAATTCTCACTTTGTGTGATTCCAACTCATAACCACAGTAAACGCATACGACCTTTTTTCCATCATAGTAAAATCCTTGTCTCGCATAATTTCTTTTGCTTGTTCTACTATAAAAAGCACAATTCCTCATACTTTTCATTCGATTATTTTCACAAGTATAATCCCCCTCCTCTCCTATCTTTGGAAGCGTGTTAGATGTTAATAGTTGCAAATAATGTTGTGCACTTATTAGAGCGCACCTCCCACCTTCTACATTTTTGTGTATGTTACAAACCTCAAAACACCACGTATCTTTAAACTTTGTGAAATTAGGTTTCGCGTAATATTCCGGTATGCAACGTACATCATTATGATACTTTTTCAAAAATGCCGCTTTTTCTGTTCCCTTTGTAAAAATGCAATCATACGCGCCGAGATATCCTCTTATCAATGAATCTGTAAACTCCGTCTCCCCCTCATCCCATAATATTTTATGATAATGTTGTTCTAACCAGGTAGCCTCGCGAAACATTTTCCAGCTCAAAGTAGATTTCGGAAAAGGCGGTTTAAAGTGTAGTACTACATAATTACCAGCCCGATCAACCAGCGCGAATTCTTTTAAAATTATTTGATTATTATCTCCCTTAAACCAGTGTAGATCCGCAACGGCAAAATTCTTCTTCTTCTTTTCTTCCATGTCACACTGTATTCCCACTGTACGTGTTTTTCCGTCTTCACTAACCTCAAAATCTCCAATCGCCTCTTGAAACAGCGAAGAAGTGGACATGTTGCTCTCTCACACACGCCCACACGAATGATAAATTATTTTTTACATTTCACCTTTTAAACATCCCCCTACCGGCAATTTATTGTACTTCTCTAACTAATGAGGTTAAAGGTGTGTATTCCATTATTGAATCGCTTATAAGAATACAATATGCCGAAGTCGAGTTTGGTAGTTCTTTACTAAATTCCATATCTAATCTTATATCTGTGGATGTTTTCAAATGATCAGATTGGTGTGAACAGTCAATCACAATTATTGGTGATTTTTCGCAAAACGCTTTAAAATCAATAGCGTTCCCATGCTCTGCATTTATAGAGCGGTTATAGTAACTCGGCGCGAAATCTAAAAACATACGATACATTATCTGCTTATTCCCCAACAAATTATCATAGGGATAATATTGACTGTTTAGAAATAATTTAACGTTATACAACTCGCACGAATCAAAATCAGACATTGATTTATTAATAGCATTTTTCCGAGCCGTTTGAAAGGCTAAAATTACATAGCGTGGAACATCTAAATGTGACGATGTTTTTATTGCCCACGAATGAATTCTCGATGTGGCCATGTTTGGAAATTCGTGAATCTCCCATCTTCTAAACGCAAGTTTTAGAGGGCGATCAGAATCGAGTAATTTCAAAAATTTCAACCTTACGTGATCTTCCAAATGGATGTACGGAATTTTCCACTGTAGTTTATCAATTGTTAAAGAAACATTTGTTCCTGTAGCCGATTCAACGCAGTTTAGATCCGACGCACTTCTCAATAATACAAGCTCTTGTTTCAAGTTTAAAATTATTCGTTGAAAATCTTCGAAAAATGGTAACAAAAGTTTCAGCGGTACGCAAAAAATGAATTTATTATCCGTCAACTTATATCCATCTCTATCAAATCCTGCCAATTGGTATGTATTTGTATCGAAAACATTTTTCAAAAGCAATCCTTTAATTGTAGACGTAATTCCGACAAGTCTCGATTTCGCTACTTGCTGTCCCGCCAATTCATAACGTATCTCATCAAACAGATGGCCTACCACGTTGCTGACAAGTTTATATTCGGCATGCACTGGCGGATCCTCGGGTTTCGCACCAGGCTTTGTACATTTAACACTCCCCTCAATAAATAGAAAGGATTTACAAGGCAGTGTGTATATATCCTGCTGATTTACAGGAAGCCTTACTTCATCCGAATTACCTAGTTTCTGTCCAGAATATGTTGTGTGCGTGTGAAATTCGTACTTAGTAATATCAGAGTAAAATTGAATTTGACTATCGACATCTAGAATTTCACTTATTGCGGCTCCCGACATTTTTCCAATTAACTATAAATCCCAATTTTTCTAGTATTCTCGCGTTTTTAGCTGTTAATCTGTTTTTCGGCGTTAACATAGGTGTTAACGCTACTGAGCTTAAACTCCTACTGACGCTTTCTCTGTTCTCATCTCGACGCTTAGGTACGGCATTGAATACAATAAAACCCATCTTCTAACTTTTCTCACGAATATGTAACCTCACAGTTATACTATCCCCTCGAAAATCGATAAGTGATCCGTCTTGATCGGTTACCGTCACATTAATAAACTGAATTCTGCGCGTATTGAGTGGTACATATATAATTTCTGCGGGCGTTTCATTAATCAAATAACCGGGCGGTACCCTCGGCAGAAATTCGTAAATAATATGCTTTTCATCTCCGTTAGCGAAGCTTCCACATGCTAAATTACACGACACCACGATTGTATTAATATGGCTGATCGAGACTAAATGATTTGAATAATGCCATGTATTTGCTTCGAGTAGAAGTTTATCAAACCCGAGTGTCTTACCAATTGAATCGTCAAAAGTTAAATCTACCGGTTTATCGGAATAAATTCCAACTTTCATAGTGTTATTATTCGGTTGTATAACAAGACTCTCATCGCTCAAGTTCAATTTCAACTTTATAGCGCTTATTATATTATCAATTTCGTACGATCCTGTATCAAGATTCACCAGTTTATCTCCATATTTAAAACTGGAATTTTTCCCCCTTATTATATTCGGTATACTATTAAACGTCCACAAGTTAACCAATCCAATTTCCCATTCGCGATTTTTATCCAATTCCAGAGCGTGGTTTAAATTCTCATATAGATTACTTGTTTTTGAGGTTAGTGTAATAACAGCCATCACTCACTCAGCTAATGCTTTCAACACAAGCGTAAAATTACAACTGGTTAGCAAGAAACAAAATCACTAGGTGCCCACAAATGTCTGTGTTTACCCGCTGCAATTGGTTGGTATTATAGAATATTTTTACATTATTTTCTTTTTCCCAATATTTTGCCAATTCGCGTGGCGGTTGCAAGTCACCGATTGGATCAAAATAATACACATTTTTCCCTCGTTTAATATATGCAGTCCAATGTGTTCCCATTCCAATCTGTTTGTCTAAATTAACAATTGCGAGCTCATTATTTCGAATTTTACTCGGAAGTGTATCAATCATATATATGCCTCTTAGTGGAATATCTAATAATTTGCACCATTTTATCAGGTCATAGTTTGACAGCGGGCCGTTCATCTTTGCGTTTTTCTCTGTCTTTTCCTCTGCTTTTTTCCTCCTTGCTTCTTTTTAACCTTAGGAAATAGTGTTACACCGTATTGGGTGGGAGGTACTAGTATTCTTCCGCCTGTTGGATATGGTTTCAGATAAAAACCGCGACCAGCAATATGATTTTTTAACCTATTGATCGCCTTTTGCCTAATACTATCACTATGCGTTTTTCTAACTCCCCTCGTTTTTCGTTTTCTCAAACCTCCACCAAATGCGGATTTTGCTTTCATAATGTTTGTAACAAGATAAGAATATGCTCTCTCAGATAACCCCGTTTTTGGGTCCTTGAAAATTTCCCAAGCTCCATCTGCCAAGTGCCTGTCAGCCTCCGCCCGCGTCTTGTTATCAGACGCTCGGGAGTAAACTATGTCGTGCGTCTTACATAAATCATCAAGACGGTTTATAGGTTTGTCTCCACGTGCTAACCTTGACCTTAACCTTGTACCAGGTCCGCAATACGAATAATTAGGTAGATGAGCCTCGAAATTGAGGTTATCCACCCCCTTATTTATCACTGTACCCAATACATTGCCAATTTTTGATAAAATACCTCTTCCGCGCTTACGAACAGAGCATCGCTTTTTCTTAACAGTGTTCATCCTTTAAAGGTTAAACATAAACTGAACTGTAATTACTACTACTACTACTACATAATTGATTAGTTTTCTTCAAAAGAAAATTCGATTTTTCATTAAAAGTCTCGGCACAATTTGCAAGAACGCTATAGTATTTGTAGAAATTACAAACTGTTTCTAGCTCATCAACCATAAATTTATACCAATGTATCAACCCAATTTCAAAGGAAATTGGTGTTTTATAATACGAATTAACGCAAGATTTAATATTGAATAAAGTATGATTTCTCAGTGAAGTTGACGATCCAAAGGAATTGAAAAGAAATTGCGTATCATTTCGTTTCTCATGCAGATTGCACGATTTATCTTTATTTAAAAGTAGTACGGTGTTTAGACAGCATAATAGAAATATAAATAGTACTATCGTTTTCCACACGTGCCGCATCGCCAAAGCACATTCCATGTTGACAGATACAAACATACTGATAAAAATAGAACACCGTGTTGAGGGGGAGAAGCGAGCGCGTGCCAGCGAGAGCTTCCTGCGAGCTTCCTTCTTTTAGGTGCTTACCTACTCCAAAGAGGAATGCTCATCGCATCCCGCAATCCTTTTTTAGATTGCCGCGCACACCGCTAAAAGATCATTCGCGTTTTGAACGTCATAGTTATCGGATCGAAAAAAGTGCGATCATCTTTATCAGTTTGAAAGTGTCACAACAGTTTGAACTTTAGCTATCCGCGCACAGCGATAAAAGACCATTTGCGTTTTGAACGGCGCAACAAGAAGAGTGATCATTTTGAAAGCATCACAACAGTTTGAAACAAAGGTGAGCAATAATAATTCAAATCTTTATTTACATTAATCAATTATAACAAACTCGAAATAAAGCCACAAAATAATCAAACTCGAAATAAAGTCAAACTCATAAAAATTATCTTCAACCCAATCACGCATTTTTACAAGTTTTTGGGTAAATACTGTTAGTGCAAAAAATCTTGCATATTAAATTGGACCAATTGTAATAGAAATAGTAATTGTTCAATAATATTTACAATAAATCTTCTCACACCTGATTAATGCAGACGGCACCTCCATAATCTGATAATAAGTGTGCATAATCCAAATTTTTAAACATCAATCTGATCCATTTTTCCCTATTTTGTATGTTTCAGTTCCAACTAGAGACGTTCCAAGTCTACAACAGAGCGCAAGTGATTCCTCGGCTTCCTCGTTGTGCAGGTTTGTTTACTTTTTCAATTAATTCTCCTCCTTCTCCTTCTCCTCCTCCTTCTCCTCCTTCTCCTCCTTCTCCTCCTTCTCCTTCTCCTTCTCCTCCTCCTCCTCCTTCTCCTCCTTCTCCTTCTCCTCCTTCTCCTCCTCCTTCTCCTCCTCCTTCTCCTTCTCCTTCTCCTCCTCCTTCTCCTCCTTCCCCTTTAAGACTGTTCTTATTATATATACAAAACGATGCATGACACAGTTTTTTCGAATCTGCAATAATTACTTTACAATATACACATTGCAAATAACCCGTTTTATGTAGAAAAAATCCATTACTCGCGAAATATTCAGCATTTCTTTTAAAAACCAATATCCTCTTATTAAATGAGTTTGACCAGTGAGGCTTTGATCTTTGATAAAATGTCTTTATTCGCTGGTCGTAATCCCGAAGATTATTAAAATTTTCATTCTCGATAGAAATATTATGCATTCTCCTCCACCCACAATTCGGACTATGTTTTTCATGTTCTTTTTCGGGATCATCTGTTATTAACCATTTTTCCAAACCAACTAAACAAAACACGCACTGCACTGAGTCTGGTGGCGTCTTGAATACAAATCCCAGTTTAGCTAAATGTTTAGGCGATAAAAGGGGAGATTCGAATTTTTTCCATCTCTCATCAAAACTTAATAACCTCAATCTTTCGTACATTAAAACGTGTGATTGATCCATAGTGTGCCGATCAACTTCTAATCCACTACTAACTTGTTTGTTTTAGATCAGTTGTACCAGCGGAGTGTAAGAGAGCGCACATCTGAGAGAGAGCACACATCTGAGAGAGAGAGAGCACACATCTGAGAGAGAGAGAGTTCATCATTTGCCATCACCCTTTTACAATGTAAGTAGCGATTATTGACTGTGCATTATTTCGAATTATTTTTCTCGGTAGAAACTATTATTCTGCAGAAAACACATCGCATGCGAGCATCTCCATTCAACTAATTCTGCTGCCTATTGTTGTACATTGGAGGAGTAAACTCGCGTTCAGTATTCCTACTTAGTTTTACCAGCACACTTGAGTGTTTGAAATAATTTACAATTTTTCCCACACCGAAATTTTCTGGATGAATTACACAAAAATTTATCAATTTTGTTGTTACACATATTAAATGTGTGATAGACACCATTACACGATTCGTGATGGTTATCTGCAATATGTAATTGCATTATTCGATAAAAACAAGTATCTGAATTACATTCTCCAATAAATTGGTGTAATGGTTCATTGAGTGCAGGATTTATACACATGCAATAGTGTCCATATTGTCTTCCATAACACTCATAGTGGTGGAAGCGTAATTTATGTATTAATTGTTTTTCGAACGAGGATTTATTTTTAATAAACTTTTCTTCTTCTTCCTCGTCTGCCACCACGTTTATATCCATAGATATAATCTGTTTCACACTCATAATCTTTTTTAACCTTTCAGTTGGAGAACGCAGTGGAATCGCTTCCTTTGAAAGTCAATCATTCGTAATTTAGAATAGTCCGTGGTGATCAACTTCTAATCTGCTACTAACTTTTTGTTTTAGAGAGCAGAACGATTTCACAATGGCTCATACGACGGAGAAGATTCAGGGTTTGAACGGCAGCGCAGCTAGATACAGATTCACGTATCTGGAGGAGGAACGTGACATCAAATCTACGCTGGAATCAAGCAGGGAGGAGGCGCTGCAGCTTATCGTCGACGAGTCGCACCGGTTCAACGGGAATGTGAAGTGCTTTATTGTTTTAAATGTTCTCATGAATAAAATAGTGTTGTTGGGTGAAGAGAACGAACAAGTATCAGCTATCGTGAACTTCCATAGCTATTCTGCACAAATTGAGCAGTGTGCTTCAAATTCTGTCGATTTAAACAATTTTTTTGCAAATGCTATTGTAAAAATTTTATCTTCTTTTGACAAGTTTGTAAGGTTTGGGAGTGGGTGGGTTATAAAAAAGATCCAATCGTTGGATCTCAACATAATTAGGCATACCGCGATTCGTGGTTCCTCATCCTCATATGTAGAAACCCCCGATTTTATTAAGAAGAAGAAATGCGTAATTAACGTGAAAAATTTCAATGACGAGAAATGCCTTTTGTGGTCAATTTTATCTTTTTTTCATCATCGTCGAGGTACACATATGAGTGTTGAATATTTGAGCAAGTTTGCTCACACAGTCAACACAAATGGGGTCAACTTTCCTTCCAGTTTGCAGGACATTAAGAAATTTGAAGCTTTAAATCCTGATATATCCATAAATGTAATTGCATATGATAAAAACGTATTTTTCCCGTACAAGTGTAGCGCTTACAGAAACCGTACTCATCAAATTAATCTTTTGTTGCTAACAAGCGAAACTTATCCGCGAAAATCTCATTTTTGCCTCATCAACACCGCAAACGGGAAAAACGGGTTGTCTCGGCTCTTGAGTCATCTTACAAAAAGAGGGCATCAAGTAGATGTTTGTGAATTTTGCTTTCATCGCTTCACAACAAATAAATCGTTGAACGTGGATGGAAAACTAAATTTGGAGAAGCACAAAGAGCACTGTTCAAAATTCAGCCCGCAGAGAACAGTGCTTCCCAAAGAAGGGGAAACTCTCAAATTTACAAATTATACTGCAACATTGAAAACAAAATACACAATTTATGCCGATTTTGAATCGTTTATTGTACCGATAAAGAGTGGGGAAGAAGAAGAAGAAGAAGAAGAACCGCACATCACAAGTAGCTTTACAAAAAAGACAACCCGTCACATTCCCTGTGGATATTGTTTTGTAGTGGTGAACATAGAGGGGGAAATTTGCCACGGGCCGATCATCTATCGGTCGCGAGATATGGAGGAGAAGATCATTGAGAAATTTCTAGATGAAATTACAAGTGTGGGAGAACTGCTCTATCGGGATATGAAGAGTGAAATCCCAATGTTTGAATTGAGTGAAGAGCAACAAAGTGATTTTAATAGTGCAGAAAAATGCGGTCTATGTGGAAAAATATTCGCGAAAAATGACATCAAGTGTAGGCATCACTCGCACGAAACAGGTTCATATATTTGTGCAGCTCATCAAGCCTGTAATTTAAATGGGAAATCACCTGATTTCATACCCTGTTTTATGCACAACTTTGGGGGGTATGATTGCCATCATATTGTGCAGGCATTAGGCAAGTGTAAAAAAACAATACGCTGCATTGCTCCTTCAGCAGAGAAGTTTTTCTCAATCACGGTGGGAAAAATCAAGTTTTTGGATAGCCTAAAATTCATGAACGCTTCGTTGGACAGTTTGGTGAAAAATTTGTCAGAAGGACAACAGACAGAGTCAAAATTCAAATCTATGTTTGCAGTGTTTAAAAGCGTTGAACAACGACAACTGCTTATTAAAAAAGGAGTATACCCCTACACATATATTGACTCTCCACAGAAATTTGAAGAAACCTCCCTTCCCCCAATCGAAAATTTTTACAATGATTTGTCGGATTCGCCTTTAGAAGAAAGGGAGTACGCTCATGCACAGAATGTTTGGCAAACATTCAAGATAAAGAATTTGGGAGATTATCATAATTTGTATCTGCTTTGTGATACACTCCTTTTGTGTGACGTTTTTGAGGATATGAGGTCATCAATGTTTGAGAAATACGGTTTGGATGTGACTCATTTTTTAAGTCTTGCGCATTATTCGTGGAATTGCATGCTGCATTTCACAAAAGTTGAACTCGGCTTGATAGCAGATATAGATATCTACTTGATGGTCGAGCAAAATGTGAGAGGCGGTTTAGCTGTAATACCCCATCGGTATGCTGAGGCTAACAACCCTTATATGGGAGCAGATTTTGATGCAACCAAACCGACAAGCTATATACTCTATCTCGATGCGAATAATTTATATGGGTACGCAATGTGCGAACCTCTGCCTGATGGAAATTTTCAATTTCTATCTGAGGATGAAATCAGTCAAGTTGACTTTTTCAACTTGGCTGATGATTCAGAGTATGGGTACATTCTCGAGTGTGATCTCCAATATCCCAAAACGTTACACGACAGGCACAATCATTTTCCGCTAGCGCCGACAAAAGAAGAAGCACCTCACCATCTATTGTCTGACTACCAGAAACATGAGGGACAGAAATCGTCGACAAAACTATTGGCTACACTGTACGATAGGGAAAAATACGTTTTACATTATAGGAACTTGAAACAGTATGTACAACTAGGAATGTGTCTTAAACGCATTCATCGTGTCGTAAGGTTCACGCAATCTCGCTGGCTTAAGCCCTACATCGATTTTAACACAGAGTGTAGGAGAAATGCTAGAAATACATTTGAAATTCAAAATTTTAAGGCGATGAGTAACCTTATTTTTGGAAAATCTTTACAATCCGACCGCACCCACTGTCAGGTAGAGCTTGTCACCGATGAAAGGAGATTGGATAAATTAATATCGAAACCTCTGTGCAAGCGATGGCATATTTACAATGAAAATGTAATCGGAGTGTTTCTAAGAAAACCTGAAATCTCGCTGAAAAAACCAATTTTTGCCGGCTTCACTATTTTAGATTTGAGCAAACACCTCATGTTTGACTTTCATTACAACAAGATTTTGAAAATGTACCCTGTTGAATGTGTGAAGCTGCTTATGAGTGATACAGATTCTGTTTTGTACAGTATAAGAACAGAGGACGTCTTTTCCGACATTAAGAATAACCTAGATTGGTTTGACACAAGTGATTATCCTCCGTCACACATGTGTTACTCTTTAAAAAATAAGAAGGTTGTTGGGAAATTTAAGGACGAAGCAAATTCAAAGATCATAACACAGTTTGTCGGTTTGCGTCCCAAGCTGTATTCCTTCAAATATATGGATGATGCAGCTGTTATTACAAAGAACACGGCGAAAGGTGTGAAAAGGAATGTTAAGGATAGGTGCTTATCATTTGATTTATACAAGAAGTGTTTATTTGAGAGAAGCACACATTACGAGAGGTTCAACATGATAAGAAGTTATTCGCACAAGATTTATCAAATAGAATGTGCAAAAACGGCTCTCTCATGCTATGATGATAAAAGATACATCATGCCCAATTCGGTTGACACCTTGGCATGGGGTCATTACAGAATAGGTGAGGAGGGGGAGGAGGAGGAGGAGAAGGAGGAGGAGGTAGTGAGAGGGGTGAAGAAGTAAGTAGAACCTTCCTCTCCAAGTGCGCAGCAGTGAGTGAGTAGTGGAGAAGGAAGGATGCGTGTTGTTTCACAAAAAGAGGGTGGCTAAAAATAGATTACCTACGCGTCGCGTGCCTAGCCAGTTGAGATACAATCGCGCGTGTGTGATGTCGACAAAAATGAATGAACTTAGACATAGATTAGCACAAGAATTGCATTCTGTGCCAAGAGTACATTTTAATAGGAGAAAATATGAGATTAAAAGTGAGGTGGATCTGCTTCAGGCAGATTTGATTGATATGAGCTCGCTGGCGAGAGATAATTCAAATTTTACTTTTATTTTAGCTGTAATTAACTGTTTTTCTAAATATGCTTATTGTGTGCCAATAAAATCCAAAAGTGCCGGCTCTGTGTATGCTGCACTTGAACCAATTATTCGTAAAAATAAAAATGTTAAATTTTTTCAGACAGACCAAGGTACCGAATTTTTTAATACAAAAGTAAAAGCATTATTGGATAGGTATAATATTAAACATTACCATGTTTTTAGTGAGAAAAAAGCTGCAATAGTCGAACGTTTTATTAGAACTATTAAATCAAAAATCTATAAATATTTAACGCAGCATGGAACAAAACGATGGGTAGGAGCATTACCAACATTGGTTAAAGAGTATAATAATGCTTTCCACAGAACAATTCAAATGCGGCCATCTGATGTTCGCAAAAAACATCGAAATCATATAATAGCATCGCTTAATAAGGCGGCCAATGAGAACTTACGTTTGAAATCTAAACGAATAAAACCGAAATTTAAATTGGGCGATGTTGTACGCATTAGTAAGTACAGACAGGTTTTCGACAAATCGTATAATATTAATTGGAGTGGGGAATTATTTATAATTCATTCAGTCTATCCGACTAAGCCACCTACTTACATCTTGCGTGATTTGAAAGGAGAAATAATTTCTGGCCGTTTCTACGAAGAAGAAATGAAAAAAAACAAAGCTGGATGAGGAGGAGCAGAAAGTTTATTTAGTAGAGAAAATTATAAGGAAAAATAAAGATAAAATATTGGTTAAATGGTTAGGTTTCAGCGAACCTACATGGATCGAGAGAAAGAATTTACTAGGTTAAGAACTGTATTGTAAATACTATGTATTATATTGTAAATACTATGTATTATATTGTAAATAAGCGAAATGTTGTATATTGGAAAAGAACTGAAAAATATTATCAATAAATTGATATAATATGTTGAAGCATGTGTTTTATTCAGTTATCCATTGGCTATCATAGTGATACAATGGTAAAGGATACGACCATACCCATCATCAATTTTGATGAGGTTATTACAGGTAAACCGAACATTGGCAAGAGTAAAAATGGTAGTTTATTACCGCATAATGCACGCATTATCCTGATTGGAAGATCCAACAGTGGTAAGACAAATACGTTATTGAATTTGATTTTCAATAAAAATGGATTAAAGTTTAAACATTTATATGTATACAGTAAGTCATTATATCAAGATAAATATGAATTTTTGAAAAAGGTGTTTTCAAAGATAAAATGTGTTACTTTTCATTTATCAGACAATACTGATATGATAAAGCATCCCAACAAAGTTGAGAGAAACTCTCTTGTCATTTTTGATGATTTACAATTAAGCAATGTACCTCAAATTCGTGAATTTTTCACGATGGGTAGACATCGCGAAATTGACACAGCCTACTTGGTACAAAGTTACGGATCTATTAAAAAACATCACATCCGAGATAACGCAAACATGCTAATTATTTTTAAACTTGATCAATTAAATTTGAAATTAATTTATAGGGATTTTGTAGGGGAAGATATGAGTTTCAGCGAGTTTAGAAAACTATGTTGGGAGGTGTGGTCAAAAGGTGCTCACAAATTTGTTTCTATTTTTACTGAATGTAAGGCTGAAAATGGAAGATACAGAGAGCAATTGGATAAATTCATAAAGATTCCTTTGCAATGAGGTAACTTCGGTGTTTGCACGTTTTTTGTTCATTCAACGTCGCGGCATTAATGGAGAAAGTTAATATGCGTAAGAAACGCGGTCGTGCTGCTCCTACCGCAGCATCATCTGTTGGGGAGAGAAGCAGTTTAATAGATAGAATAAAAAAATTGAGAAAAACTATTATTGAAAAACACAGAAATTTATTGGGTTTTCAAACACAGAGTGAAGAATTTAATCGTAAAAGGTTGGAACCAATAATTACTCCATTAATTGAACTCAAAAAGAGCACAATCTCTGCCAATGAAACAGTAAAGCGCGAAAAAGAACACAAGGTTGAACCGTTGGTAACGGAGAAGGAGAAGGAGGAGGAGGAGGTGGAGGAGAAGGAGGAGGATGGGGAGGAAGATGTAAATATTTCTGCTAATGATAAATCTGCTTTCTTTGATTCGACTTTGAATATTACTAACCGTCGCACTCGAATAGAAGAAATTTTAGACAACTATTTAGGTGTGTTTCATAACGAGAAATTAGATAATTCTATTCCTTATGGTATACGTTTTGATCATAAACAAAATTTATATTTTATCGGCGATGAGCCCGTAAGTTTTGATGATGTTTTTATAACTGTCGGCGAACAAAGGTTTAGAATGACTCATGGTTTGTTGGAGCTATTGTTTAACAGTAGACCAAATTCAAATCTCTACAATAACAAAGATTTGGCAAAATATAAAAAAATATTATCACTGACATCTGTACATATTAATAACCAGGGTTACGTAATTCGCAATTCTGGTAAAAAATCTCAAATTATACAGAAACTTTTTCCACCCAAAAAACGTTCAAAGTATGGGAAGGGATTATTGAATTTTGTTAGAAATAAATCACGTGATAGAAACTACATATTCTGGGATGATGTTAACGAACTAGTCGAACGGTTATTTATTTTAATGGGTTCAAAAAATGCAGGAAATTCAGCTCACGATATTGAAATCGATTCGATATTACAAGAACTGCGAGAAGCTAACTTTATACAGTAATAATAATAATAATATCGTGTGACCTGGCTGGCTCAGGTCTGGTGTCAGAGTTATCAGGTCGCACCTAAATAAGTTCAGGGCCTCTGACGTGACTTAACGACTGTTTTTAGGCAGCCGGGACCGACAGCTTAACGTGTCCTCCGAAACACGGGAGTGGCCCGAGGTAAAATCTTTCGGTCAGAACTGGGATCGAACCCGGGACCTTTGGGCTAACAAACCAGCACTTAACCCACTCGGCTACGGCCACTCCCCTATACAGTAAAAAAGCGAGGACAGGCCGTGTTGGCAGGAAGCTGTTCGGTAGAGCGAAAGAGGAGAGAAAGAAATATGAGAGAGATGAGGCTGGGTGAAACCGGCTGTTGCGAAAGAGTATGTTAGAAGAAATGCGGAGTGGGCGCCCCCTCGCCCCTCTGCGAAACATCGTGTAAAGTGAGAATAGCCGACTAAAGACATGAGCTGGGGTGGTGATGTCAGTGCTGTTCCTTCTTGACAACCAACACAAATCGGAGCCTCTCCGCTAAAGCGGATGTACCGAGGTGTTGATAATTAATTTCGACATTCGAACAATGAACACCGATCGATTCGGACGAATGCATCGTCCGCATGCGAAGCAATTAGAGGAGTTAAAAAAATTAGTAGCGAATTTTGACAAGTTGAAATTTGAATTGAGTGAGTTGAAGAAAGCTGTTTTAACTAGAACAGAATTTAACAATGAAAGAAGCCAACTTGTGTCGTTTGAAAATCTCAATAGTGGATTAAGTATAATTAACAATGTGTTGGAAAAACGCATGCATGATTTAGAACAGGTTGTTTTAACTAGGAGAGAATTTGAGCAGGAGAAGGCTAGTGTGCTGGTGAGTAGACATACCCTCAATAATGAGATGAAAATTATTAGCAAAGAGGCAAAGGCAGAAAGAGATAAACTACTCACTCGAGATGAATTCAATAGGGAAAATTTACTCACTAAAAAAGAGTTTATAATTGAAAAAGCAGGATTCATCTCATATGAACAACTTAACACAGCTGTAAAAATATCACAGGACCTATTAATGGATTATGTGCATAATAATCGAGATTTCAAGAGGCATTTAAATGATCTGATGTATAGATATGCCTATTATTTGATAGAAAAATGTGTAATGGCTGCCAGAACGTTTGATTATAAAGAGTTGGAGGGACGAGGACTATTGCCAGAACATACTGTCAGCGAATTTCTTCGGCTTATTGGGATGGATGAGCCGACGATAAAATATGATAGTAGTTTGTTTTTACCTCCCCAACAAGAACGCCTATTACAACGCTATCAATCTAGGAATCGAGGACTGTAGAACTATTCTATTTCTGTGTACAGCCCCCCACCTGCTAGGCACGTGTTGCGACCGTTAAATTCTAAGGTTAATGACCTGAGAGCGTGTCTCTCTCTCACACACACACACACACACATAAAACATGTGCACGTGCTCTGCTTTTAAACGTTATGAAATAGTTTTTTTTTTTTTCACAGCAGGGGGCGGAAGTGTTATTAATATCTGAAGCACTGTCCGGGGCTGGGGGGCTGGGGGGCAGGGGGGTATATTAACACTGCATGTGCGAAAGAGAGAGAGGGCTTTGAGAATCACAGCAGGAGGTGGCAAGTGTGCAGATGCAATTAATAGCTAAAGCGGGGGGGGCGGGGGCGGGGGGTTACGGATAAGAGCAAATATAGATATAGTAATTGCAAGCAGGTATATATAGATATACAATTGCAAGCATGTATATATAGATATAAAGCTGTATGTTCTATATTTATTGGGAACCTTCTGTGAGAGGTGGGGTCAGGGGGGATAGGTCCTCTCTCATTGGTGCTTGCGGGGGGTCCCCCTTTAATCTATTGGGAATAAAGTGGGGGGCACATAGGGAAGGGGGTATGTGACCTTAAAAACAAAATGGCTGACTGGGACAGGGGGGAAGGGGTGGGCGTTTACAAAATGTCTGACCTGGGGGAGGGGGAAGGGGGGTGGCCACGCCCCCCTGTCTTCTGATTGGCCGCATCAGAATCGGCTAAGTAGCCCTACTCTCTTTCCCTCTTAGCCAATAGTATCAGTCCATGTACAGTATATATAAGGCTACTCTGTACTTCAGTTGTCAGTTTGATTGAGATTGATAATGGTGTAACAACCAAAACTAGTTTCTCGAACTTTTAATAAATGTGGTTGTGACAATTTCGTCTTATTATTCATTAATATATTATTGTTGTAGATATCCATTTTTCATGAACTGCAGTAGAAATATTCGTATGTATGCACTTGCTGTGCAAAACTGACCTTTTTTGAGTCGAGACGGACGCGTTTCATACTATGTGTCGGCGCTTGGTTGCAGACTGGTCTGTAACGAAGAAGAACGACATAGTTCGAAACGCGTCCGCCTCAACTCTAAAAAGGTCAGTTCTGCACAGCAAGTGTATACATATGAATAAAATATAATATAATTATATCATACAGCCTTACTTAAACATATCTTTATGATGTCCAAATTTTCTAATGAGCCACAGAGAAGTAGATCTTACTTCTCTGTGAATGAGCACATTATTGCAGATAGATTTTTCTATTAAAAGCGATTTTTGATTACGCTTTTAAAAGAAAGCACAATATAATGTTTCAAAACAATCATTGAGTTTCAAACATTTTTTGACACTAAGGATGACACATCTATATAATAATATAAATATAGTACAACCTAACTCTTTGTGGCTTGCACGCACCTTCTGGTAATAAAGAACTATGCATGCGAATGATAATTTCTGATCAAAGATCATCATGCCATCCAAGCCAAAACTGACTGATTTGCTTATCACCATGCCTTTCAAATTTGTCTAATTGCCAGGTTGTATATTTGTTCATAGCTTATGATCGCATCGCAACATTTCATGGCTGTCTTGGAATGTGAAGATTCGATAATCAATTCAAAATAGCAAAGATGTTAACCTCTCACAGTCGGCACGAGCCACTTTACAAAGAAATGTCTTCGGTCTTTTTTTCTACTGCATTTGGCAGAGAAGGTGATAAATATTCTTTTCAACCGCTACAGAATATAAAAGAAAGGTAGATGAAACCGTTAAATTGAGGAACTGTGACCAAAGGTTTAGCTAAAGTGAGTAATTATGTCCTTAGGTGTGTGTTTGCTCCCAGTTCCACGAACCACAAAATATATTTTTGTTTTCTACGAGGAATTTGTTTCGTGTCTGAACAAAAAAACCTACCCTTCAACCCTTGAGAAAGCAATTGAGTCCAAAAGAGGAAGGATGAGAGAGAGCGAGACACACACAAATATAGTGAGTGAGAAACAGAATGAAATGGAGTGTGTCAGAGAGTGATGTGCTTGAGTGGGAAGGAATTAATGCGTCTGAAGTGAGAGAATCCGATGTTTGCGGAGGAAGAGTTGTTTTCTTTCTTTCAAAATGCAGAGAATACTCTATTCCATATGCGACAAACACAGACAGAACCATACTAGATACAATCATATCTATATATTTTTGGCGTTACACCTGTAGCGGTACAATCTTTTGAAACAACGAATATTGTCAAAGGAGCCTGAACTAATCGTTCTGGAATCTGCAGCCCCCTGTATCGTGTCAGCCTAGACTGTCTGAGCATACTTCAAGGCTACGAACAGATTCCCACTTTTTAATAATTTATAATTTCGATCCACATCTTCAGTTTTTCAACTTATTCCACATGAGAAAACTATGTATAAATTTTTCATTTCTTCAGATTAACATTATGCGTCTTTTTAAAGTGAGAATACACTTCACATAGCTCAAACTCTCCAATATTAATACATTCTTTCCTACCTTTACATTCACCCCATCAGAAAATAATTATATTTTCACTTTTACATGACCACACATTTCTCAAGTAAATGAAATATTCATTTTATTTTTCTCACTTCTTCATCGTGATTAATCAATTTCCTTCTTAATTCAACCAACCTCAAGAGCGAATGTAGACATGATGAAGAGTTCCAAATAAATAACACTATTAAAAACTGAAAATATAGTAAAAATTCATTGAAGAATTGTTATTCATAAGGACTCTGTTCACTAAAATGTCCGTATTACATAATCACAATGATTCGAAAACTAAATGAACTAATAAAGGTCCGACGTCCAACTGTCCAATAAGACTTGTCCAGAGCATGCGCTTAATGGTGGAAAGAGAAAAATGAATTTTTCAAAATATTCTGAATCAATATGACATTTTTCTTGATAGAAAAGTTGAAATATTTGTTTTTCTGCAATTTAAAAATACTTGATTGAAGATAAATGTCTTCTCCTTTTTACCATCAGGTCGAGCCTCCATCTAGGTCATGTTACTTATGAGCATAACGCTTCCACAAAGTAGATGCCCCTTGGTTCAAGTGAGATTCTTACCGATTTGGGACTTAGGAGGTTCAATATCATTTAAATGCTTATTGAAAATATATATAATATTTAAATTTAAATTTAAAACTGCAGAAGTAAGAGATTGGTTGGTAGTTGTTTGGATAAAAACTTCATATTTTAATGCAAATAATTTTAAATGTCTTATAATAACAAATTACTGGGTTAATAATAATTATGTAGACAAAAGTAATTATTGCATGAATCGATCAATCAGAAATGTGATGAACGTTTGAAGATGAAATTTATCAATCAGCTATCTGTAATAAAATTAGTAGGCCCTACTGATGTTTAGTTAATGAGAATAGAAACTTTGCCTTAATGATGGGAAAAAAGTGATTTTTTTGTGAAATACAGACATGAAACAGACAGCAGAAATTGAATCAAGGGTGAGGTCCAATTAATTTTTGTACTCCACAAAAATTCATCTTTCGTCCCATTTCCATCTTCTGCCTAATTGCAGAATACATTTTATGTGATGATCTACATCAATAATTTATACATCCTATATATTATATATCATGTTAGCTTTTTTCCGTGCAAGACACAGTACACTGCTTCTTGCATTTCAATGAAGGCGTGATACCGTAGGATACTATTTTGTTCGATGGTTACCTAATCTAATCCCCGTAATATTATGATAATCACCATTGCGAAATGAAACACATGCTATACAATTATGTATGAAAAGTGGATACCATCATTTCATGGTAAATATTATCAAGTATTGGATGCTCCACTGAGCCAGTATCCTCATGAGGTAAACTGTTCACAGAATCACTAGTGCCATTCACACAATAGTCTTAACGATTAGTCTTACTGTTAATATAATTTTCCTTTGAAAACTATGCAAGCCCTGTTCATAAAAAGTTTGATTCTTTATTAGCATTAAAAATAAGCAAACTGATTTGAACAGTGAATCATCTTATTCATAAATGGATTACCAAATTATAAATGGGACTAACCAATATCTATAGCCTACAGTTTATATGATTATCATCAACAGAGTTATTCAAGAAATATAAATGGGATACATTAAATCCTGTAGCGCAGCACGGTTTAACCAGCTATTTATAAGATAAGGTTTGACTGTGAGTGATATATGAAAAGGGAATTGACGCTTAATCAGAGCGATTTACACGAGAAGAAAAATTCTTGAATAATAATTTCAAATGTTCAATTCTAAAATAGGCTACTATTCACTGGAAACGGGAATGCCTGATTCTTTAATAAGTTATATTAGGCTAAAATGCACTAAGATAGTGACAATCCATTCAAATGTAAGGATATCTGTTGTAAAGGTAATTCTCAAGACTGGTTCGCTTTCATTATTGCCATTTTTTGTTCATAAGTCCATAGATATTTATGTGAAACCTGATGTTTACCTGTTTGTGTAATCTGAAAAATAACGTACTTTACGACTCGTTCATCGTCCTACATTTTTGTTTGGGAAATACTGAGGTCCGTTCATGGTCAGTTACAGGTTCTGTTCAGAGTGAGACCGACCTTGTAGCTTAGTAACATCTTAGAAATTAGACACAACCAGGAAACAAGAAAAGATGCTCTTTCTCACACACTGATTTTTCGTTGTGCACTACTTTGAAGTGCGCAACTTTTGGGCAAGCATTTTCTACCGGGTTCATTCCTATAAGCCCTTAATCATAAAACCCCAGATCCATCCCTGGTCGAAATGTTGATGGATACAGAGCTGGAGACAACCGACCTCCGTTATGTAACGGGTCAGGTAGGCAGGTAGGAACGGTATTTCTATTCAACAGATCGTTGTCATTGAACGATGCTTTCGTGGAAATACTAGTTCTTTACTGTAGTTGAACAAATTGAGATTTCTCTATAATTTCTTCTTCTACAACACTCCCGATAAGACAGAATAATTCTTGGATTTCTTGTTCCATAACGATCTGCGTTGTTAACATTAACCTTTTATTGTAAATTCAACGACTTGCAGTCAATTTTAATTCACCTTTGAAGATGAGTCTTCATGACTTGGAAACGTTTGGCCTACGTGAGTAAAATATTATTTATTCTCAATTGACTGCAACTTTGTTGAATTCACAAAAAGATAACTCAATAATTATCAAAGGCTTCAAAGTTTATAAATGCCAGTATAGACTGATAGAAAGATAAAAGATAGGCAACGAGTATGTCTGGGAGAGTGTGAGTGAATATCTTTTCTTGGATTGCTCGAGAGTTGCGCACGCGAAAATAGTGCATAATAAGAAAATCACCTAAGTAGTGCAAACATCGGGTCGAAAAGGGGTTTTCATCTACTTGGAAAAGCCATCTTGAAAAAAGACAGCCCGAATGATCTATGGTATAATTTGAATAGTATGATAGCATTTGCTCTGAACCGAGTCGAACTTACGAGCTGTAATAAATAATTAATTGATGCTGATGCCAATAATTATTACAGTACTGTGATATTGGTGTTTTATGATGAATCTAAAGAAGATACACATGGAATTAATCATTTTAAATTCTTGGAAATCCTGAAAAGTGTTTCTGTTTCATCGGTTGTAGAGAGCAGTCAGGAAATAAGATTGGGTTTTTATATTTGAACGCAGTCTATTCAGTAATTGCATTATTTAATCTGTATCCTCAGCAGAATAGATAGAGTTCATTGTTGTCCCAGGTACATGACATACGGAAAGAAAGTAAGAAATTTGAGCTAGAGTGCCCCCTTCACAACCATTCGACCGCATGTTTTAACTACTTTCAAGATTATTTTGTTGTGTGCTACTTTTGTGTGCGTGTTCCTTGCCACCGTTTAGACTAAAAAAAAATGTTTTTTGTCTGTGGTGGCATTCTGTTGTCAGTTGACATTAGTTGATGGAAATATTTTCTCCATCTTTTTGCAGCATTATTTTCTTAGTCCGGCTGTTTTTGAAGTTCAGTGAAGTTCTAGTGTTTTTAAATAATGCATTCAAATAATAGAAAAAGTATATTTTTGAAAAATATACAGAGAAAATTATACCTGAATTACCATTAAAATTATTTTGTATGAGGTTTTTAAAATAAATCATGGATATTGTCATTGTAATATTTTTAAATGATTGACTCACTGTACATTACGATCATTCGAATAATATTTTCAATTTTGTTTACTTGCAAACGTAATTAGAACTGTTTTTTATTTATTGACTTCTGCCTTTCAAGAGCATTCTAATTTCCAACAAAAAAGGATTAGTTTTCTTCAGAGGAATGAGTTTTGACATTCTTGATTGATTATTATTGTATAGTAATTTGTGTAAACTGACGTTGCTGTATTCATATCATTGTTTACAGAAGCATGTAATATATTAAATAATGATTATTACACATAGATTCATCTAACCACTATTATTTCATTTATATTTTACAACCCATTAATTTTTTTTATTAAATGAAAATAGGATTTCTCATGGGATTCCTTCCATGATGGATTGAAAATTTCAATCGTTGATGTATTTGTACTAGTGCTAAAGTAGAAGTAGCATGGAAGTCTCCATATTGATACTTTGTAATTAATTTTCTAAGTATAGAATGAGTGGCATTGAGTATTTCAATGTAACAGGTATGGTATGCTACAACTTCAGCTTCAATAATGGCTCTGCTCTCTGCACTAAGGTTCTTTTCCTTCACACATTTTTCAGCTTGTAATGAACTGAGAGGCTATGGCCACGATTTTCCAGATGAAAAATGCATCAGTGCACTTGAAGTTTTTTGTGTGCTCCAATACAACCAAAATTTTATAGATTTGCGAGACATCTGTGCTAGCCAATATCTGTAAATCGGTTACAGTTCCAAGCGTTCATGTCTCATCTCACTGAACAGTAAAATGATCGATGACAGCATGAGACTTGTATCTAATGTTTTTCATGTTGACTTTAACAAAGCAAATAGCAGATTGAGTAGTAAGCTGATGATACTTTAAAAGAAATGTTCTAGAACACTATATTTATTTATTTATTGTGACAAATTTACAGCGAATGTGAAGGTGCAACAGACCAAAGTCCAAAACTGCTCCTTTCACAAATTTTGAATATGTTACATTGTCCAAAACATTGAGGTTAACACAGACTAAGAATTCAAGATTTGCTAAAAACCTTCACTCGAAAAATAGCAAAATGAATCTTCTCTCTTAACCACTATTAATTTCAAAGTTCACTTGAAACGAAACACTAAAAACAGTTGAAAATAGTTTATAATATTCAATTTTTATAAAGACTTTTGAGCTGAAAAATTTTGCATTTCATGCTAGTCTTCCGGCGTTATTTGCAGAACTGAGAGGAAATCTCAATTTTGGTAGTACCGTACTTATATTTGTGAGAAAATTTCTCCAAACATGAAACACGCATAAAGTCTTCAACCCGGTCTAGACTCCCACATTACACAAAGTTTTAAACAATTCACACCACCGTTTCAGAACCTGTATAATCAAGGTTTACAGAAAAGTTGTCCTAATCTAATAATTAATTTTGTTCAATTGACATAGATTTTTTCATTCAATTCCGATATAAAAAATATACAGTACTTACAATACAAATAATGCCCCACAATTATTTTCTCAATTCATTGTAGTAACACATTTTAATATAAATGAGTTCTATTTCAGTATCTTGAAAAATGGATGGAAAGTTGTCAGAGATAGGTCCAATATTTGTTATAGGGATGCTTTTCAAGAATGTTATGGAAGTTACACTTGAAAAATCCATAAAATAAAGTTAGTTATAGTTATAGTCACCTTTTGTACTTTATTGGAATCAGTTACATTACCGATCTAAAATTGGGAAATAGCTTGTACAATTCATGGTATTGCTATGAAATGCTAGGAAGAAGAAAGAAGTATAATAATTATCTGCCTGTGTCAATAAGTCTTACTGTCAAACAATGCAATACAAAATACAACGAAATAATCTCAGCATTAAAGTAGGAAATGAAAATGAGAAAATATTCTGATATTTACAATGAACCTATCACTTCACATTGTTCACTGATAGGGTCTGTGAACTCATTCTTGGCAATGTGCAGAAACACGATTTGGTAGTGCTGACATGTGGCACAAAATAAGTATAATTTTAACAACTATTTTGTTTGGCTATACACACATCATAAAATCCTAAGAAATAAATTAAACCAATAAATATATTAAACATCGATATTTACTACTCAATAAATATAATAACGTTATAACTCAATTAGGCTAATCATATTCAAATTTGAAAATAAATTAGTCTACTTTTTAGTTCATTTACTATATTGTGTATTTGTTCAAAAGCATTTTAAATGTTGAGAGTTACAGATGTAATAATGCTTTTGCTCAATGTGATATTTCTATTCAATTTTATTTTAAATTGAGATTTATTTTAATCAGAAAACCTTTTACTGAATCAGAAACTATTTTCTATAACCATTATGTTACTGGGTGTATCTCTATTGTACAGGTATGTTTGTTCAAAAAATTGATAGACTATCATACGTGATTCTTTGGAAATAAAGGTATAGTATCATTACAAAAATAACTAAAATTATTCTAACTCAAGAAGATTACATTGAACATCAGATCATAATGACTTGATAGAATTTCTCTATTATTTTTTCGGATTACTGACTTTACATTCAATCTTTTTTCATATGTAACTCAAATTTAACTGATGGATTAAGGAAATTAGAGTGGATATGAATGAGCTAGGAGTAGTAACCCTGGGCAATTGGAAAAATTAAACAAATTATAGAAATATATATAAGTAGGATTCAATCCTACAATAGACAACGACCATGGAGGGGGGGAAGACTCCCTGCCATCATGCAAACAACAAGCCATACAAAAGATATTTACAGCCGAGGAACGACAAAGGAGATCAGAACGAATGTGGCTCTGAAAGAAAATTACAGAGGAAAACAATACACGATTGACTGAAATGGTCCAATGACCGTAAAAGCAAAATAATAATAATTATCATAATAAAGCCATCAAATAATTAAGATTTTTCAATCTTAGTGCACTTTGAAAGACACATATTGCACATATATGCAATTAATATTTACTTTCGATTTGCATTGCCTACTCTACTTTTGTCTTGAGCTTCTAAAATGAAACTTCTTTTCTGATAAAGAAAGGTGGGTCACCAGCTGAAAAAAGGTTGGGAAACACTGTTCTATTCTACTCTTTCTGCCGGCGACTTGCCCTAGCCCTAATCGGTCATTTCTTCAGTTTCTCCCCTCTTTCGTTTGTAGGCTACGTGATGACATTCCACAATAATTGGGAATATGGAAGGGAGCCGCTTGGATACACAAACACACCTCACCACATACAGCAGCCGGCTGTGACGTCATACTACAGATAATCTAGAAAAATCGATTACTCAGTTGCGGTTGAGGTATTAAATTTTTTTTTGAGGGTACTAAATAGTACGAAAAAGGTACTAGATAGTGGCATAATTTGTTTGTATGATTTCAGACATGGCCGGGCCAGCGACATGCATGCCACGTGCATGTCACTGGCCCGGCCATGATGGAATTTCTATAAAAAAATCATGCCATTATTAAGTACCAATTTCGTACTATTTAGTACCTCTAAGAATAAAATTAGTACTTCATCCCTAACTGAGTAAACGATTTTTTTCACAAGGCCAGTGAAATTTAAAAAAATAATTATAGCTCAGTTGGGATTGAGGTAACATTTTTTTTCTTGGAGGTACTAAATAGTACGAAATATATCCTAAATAATGACATATTTTGTTTGTGCAAATTCAGACATGGCCGGGCTGAGAGGTCATTGACCTATATCATTTTATGCTGTATCTCCTCAACCTTTGAGGTACGAAAATTTCTATTGGAGGTACTAAATAGTACGAAATAGGTACAAAATATTGACATAATTTTTCTTTTCAAATTCAGACATGGCCGGGCTAGCATGTCGCTGGCCCGGCCATGTTGGAATTTGTATAAAAAAATTATGCCAATATTTAGTACTAATTTCGTACTATTTAGTACCTCCAAAGAGAAATTTCGTACTTCATCCCTAACTGAGTAAAGAATTTTTTCTCACAAGGCTAGTGAGATTTTTAAAAAATCGATAGCTCAGTTAGGGTTGAGGTAATTTTTTTTTTATTGGAGGTACTAAATAGTACGAAATATAACCTTAATAATGACATATTTTGTTTATGCAAATTCAGAAATGGCCGGGCTGAGAGGTCATTGACCTATATCATTTTATGTTTTATCTCCTCAACCTTTGAGGTACGAAAATTTCTATTGAAGGTACTAAATAGTACGAAATAAGTACCAAATATTGACATATATATATTTTTTTAATTCAGACATGGCCGGGCTACCATGTCGCTGGCCCGGCAACTCAAGAATGTTAATAGCTCGGTCAGGGTTGAGGTACGAAAATATTTATTGGAGGTACTAAATAGTACGAAATAGGTACTTAATAGTGGCATAATTTGTTTTTACAAATTCAGACATGGCCGGGCCAGCGACATGCACGTAGTTTTAGGTGGGTTCCGAACTACCGGGAAGTTACTTCCATGAATTCTTGTATGAAAGAATAAATTATCATTGTATGATCATGTATTCATACAGTCCATAGACATTATCGTATTCATACAAATATGTGTAACTTAAATAGACTTCTTCTAAATAAAGCAGCACAAAATGGCGAATAAATAGAAAAAAATCAAACTTCTATGCGGCTCTGGTGGGGCAGTTGATCGGAGAGCTTGTCTGTGATTAGATGGGGCTCTGACTGGCTAGTTTCCAGCATCTTCAGTTCGAATCTTCTTCAGCCATGAATGTTTTTCATCATTCACCCATTCACCTCATTACCTAAGCACAAGTCAAAGGGAGAGAAATAAGGAAAGAAGTGTATGTTACAAAAATAGTGAGGAAACAGGAGATGAAAGGAATTAAATTAAAGAAAACTGATAAAGCAGAAAAAAGGAGACGGAAACAAAGAAGAAGGATAAGGAGTGGAAGGTGATAAAAAAGGAGAAATAAGTAAAAAACAACAGTGAATGAGTGAGAAAACAAATAAATGTTTTTTTGAGGATGAAGCCCACATAGGTCTGAGACCTGTGAGTGGGTAATGAATTGGATGATGGTGATTGATGAGTTAGACCTACAGTTTTAGGTGGGTTCCGAACCACCCGCAAGTGATTTTACAGCAGAGAACAGTGTCTTTTTTGCTGGCCAATCTAATCGGTCACCGTTACAAAGAGGACCTATGATTACGCAGCTTATCTCTATCTGATTGAACAGATACCTGCTACGGCTCACGGCTATCATTTCCCAATTGACTTTTATCTACGACCATGTCATAATGTATACATTACAGTTTCACAATTGATGCCAAAACAGCTGTCTTTTCGAAATGCTTTTTGAAACCCGTTGCATAATGAGCTCATTATAGTACAGGTTCTACATTATAACACGGGTTCTGGACCAATCAGAAGCATTTTTGATGGAATCAATATCGTAATTCAATATTGTGAAACTATCAGCTGATTTGATCAAACTGCTACACCAGCTGCTTTAACCTAATAAAATCGTTGCATAAACTACTATGTTGTGCTACATTTGGCATCTTGTATATAAAAATGAAGCAGTGCTATGGTTTTACGTGGCACTCTGTAGAAATATAAAAATCATACTTGCTAAACAGCAAACTGTATCACAAACATTTCAACTTTATAATGGCGGACGAAGGATGCATGGCTACTGTTTTAGAGTGTGGGAGTGGCTTAAGGAGCGCAACTGCACTATAAAAAGTTTTGATTTAAGACATAACATAGGAGAGAGAGAGTGTGTGTGTTAGAGAGAGGGAGATCAAATTATGGTTAAGTCGGAAGCCAGACTGCTTGTGTGCGTATTATAATAATAATATGATGGTGGGGAGGGAATGGTAGACGGGAGGGGAGGGGAGGGGATCCCTTCCCCCAACCTACCTGGTTGCCTGCATATATGAGCTCCTTCCGGTGAGAGGATGCATTAGTGGCTTATAATAAAGCACTGCATAACACAAATGAGATGCTCCACTGTTGCAAGCTGGTGTGGCTCTTGCACAATCACTGCTTCTTCTTATTCCATTTCTTCTTTTTATTTTCCTTCATCTTCTTCTACTTCTTGTTTTTTTTCATATTTTCCTTCCTCATCTTTTTCTTCTTTTCGTCTTTACCTTCTTTATCTTGTTTTTGTTGTTCTTTTTCTCCTTCTCCACCTCCTCCTCCTCCTCCTTCTCCTCCTACTCATCCTCCTCCTTCTCCTCCACCTCATTCTTCTTCTGTTTTTCCTTGTTCTTCTTATTTTCTTATCCACCTCTCCGTCTTTTCCTCCTCTATGTTCTTCTACACCTCCTCTTCCTCCTTGTCAGAATTCTCCGACTTCTCCATCTTAAAAGGATAAAACACTTAAATGTTGTCAATTCCACTTCTTTGGAAGTGGAATTGAAGTGGAATTGACAACATTTAACAGTGTTTTATTCTTTTATTATGGAGTTCCACAACATCAACCAAAATTCTACAAATAAGTTCTCCATCTTATATCTTTCTCCTTTCTCTCCACCATCCCATTGTCTCATCCTTCGTTTCATCCTCATCCTCGTACTACTTCTCATACTCATTCTTCTTCCTAATCCTCTTCATCTTCCAGTGCTTCTCTCACCTGTCTTTCGTTTTCTTACTCTTCTTTATCCTCTCCTTGTTTTTCTCCTCCTCCTTCACTCTCGTTCTCCTCCTTTCCCTCATTTCTTTCATTCTCCTTCTCCTCCTTCTCCTCCTTCTACTCCTTTTCCACCTTTTCCTCCTTCTCGACCTTTTCCACCCTCTCCACCTTCTCCGCCTCTACCGGTTTTTCCTCCTCACTCTTCTTTTACACCTCCTCTTCCTCCTTGTCTTGTCCTCCTTCCTTTATTCATCTCCTTCCTCTCCACCATCTCATTGTCTCATCCTTTTCCTCCTTCTTCCTTCCCTCCTCATCCTCTTCATCTTCCAGTGCTTCTCCCACCTGTCCTTCGTTTTCTGCCTCTTCTTCACCCCCTCCTTGTTTTTCTCTTCCACCATCTCCTTTTTCACACCTCCTTCTCCTCATTCTCCTCCTTCTCCACCTTCTGCTCCTTTTCCTTCTTCACCAAACCTCCTTCACCTCCCCACCATCACCACTTTCTCCTACTCCTTCTCTTTCTTTCACTCATTCTTCTCCTTTTCTCTTCCTTCTCTTTCTTCTCCTTCTTCTCCTTCTTCTCCTCCTTCTCCTCTTTCTCCTCCTTCTGCTCCTTTTCCTTCTTCACCACCCCTCTTTCACCTCCCCTCCTTCACTATTCTCTATTCCTCCTTATCTTCCTTCTTCTTATCCTCCTTCTCCTCATTCTCCTCCTTCTCCTCCTCCTTCTTCTCCTCCTTCTTCTCCTTTTCCTTCTTCACCACCCTTCTTTCACCTCCCCTCCTTCACTATCCTCTCCTCCTCCTTCTCCTCCTTCTTCTCCTTATCCTCCTTCTCCTCATTCTCCTCCTTCTCTTCTTTCTCCTCCTTCTCCTTCTTCTGCTCCATTTCCTTCTCCACCACCACTCTTTCATCTCCCCTCCTCCATTACTTCTTCTCCTCCTTCTCCTCCTTCTCCTCCTTCTCCTCCTTCTCCTCCTTCTCCTCCTTCTCCTCCTTCTCCTCCTTCTCCTCCTTCTCCTCCTTCTCCTCCTTCTCCTCCTTCTCCTCCTTCTCCTCCTTCTCCTCCTTCTCCTCCTTCTCCTCCTTCTCCTCCTTCTCCTCCTTCTCCTCCTTCTCCTCCTTCTCCTCCTTTCCCTCCTTCTCCTCCTTTCCCTCCTTCTCCACCTTCTCCTTCTTCTCCACCTCCTTCTCCTCCTTCTTTACCTTCTTCACCCTATCCACCATCACAACCCATTCCTGATGAAGAAGATTTAGAAGAATGAAAAGAATAGGAAGAAGAATAAATTGATGAGAAAGTAAAAAAGAGTGTGTTGCTTTGCTGGTTGTGACAGTGAAGATGTGTTTTCGTGGAGATGTCAAGTTTTCTCCTTTGTGCTCTTCAATGCGAAGGCGGGAAGCCGATTGCATCCTTCCTCTTTTTTCTTCTTCTCCTTTTTATTCATCTTCATCTTATTCTTCTTCTTTTTCTCACTGGTCCCTTCTTTTTTGCTGTCTGTCACTTGAAGGCATCCCCCTCCCCTTGTTCCCTCCAAATTGTTCACCTCCAATAGTGCTGTCTTTCCCACACACAGAGATGAATATTTGAACATTTATTATGGAATACATGTGTTATAAATTGGAAATTTTGTTTATAAATTCATAAGTTAATACACTTCTGTCATGAATTTTGCTAATATTTTAAATTTAAAAAAAATATATATACAGCATTGGTGGAAGGAATGTTCGAATTTATAAGGGAGCCCGTCTCTCAGTCTTTCAGAAGCTATTAATTCAACAGCGGCCCTTAGGCTTGTTTCACACAAACCTGGCGATAATGTAACCGGTGTCATTTACCCGGTCATGGAGACATTGCATCGTACAGTATTTATGATTTAAAAAATCGAGTAAGTTTAATGGCAGATTCTACGTTATGGTAGAATGTTGTGGGTGAACAAAACCGGTTTGCTGACTGCCGAGATGGGTGAAACAAGCCTTAGGGCCTCCATTCATTCACCAGCTACTGAATAATAATTTACTGAATGACTGAGAAACCGGAAATATTGAAGAATTAGAATTCCTCTTTAATTTGGCGTCCCAAAATAATAATTTCTTTCATTGAGAATATGAAAGTTTAATTCATTTTAATCCCTTATCAATGATGGAAGCATTCACTACAAATAAAAAACAAGCTTCTTATTTTTGCAAGCAAAACTTTATGTGAGACTACAAACTAACCTGAAAACATTCGAACTTGATTTTAAATCATGTAATGAAAGCAGTTTTGGGCTTGAAAATCAAGTTTATTTCGAATAACTATTTTTTTATTAGAATGTGTCAACTTATTTCAATCCCTTATCAATGAAAGATGCATTACCTTCTAATATGACGAAAAAACAAGCGAGATATTTTTCCTAGAAAAAAGTTTCTGTTAGACTACAAACTAGCCTAGAAAACATTTGGGCATTATTTGAAATTTTGTAAAAGATGCAGTTTTGGGCGTGAAAGCTCGTTGATTTTCTACATCCTATAGAATTATTTAGCTTCAATGTAAGAATGAATACTTACAAGTCATTAAGAGCTCATATCAACTCTTAAGTTGTATTGGAACAAACACTTTTTTTAGTAAGACTACAAACTAACCTAAGCATATTTGAACTTGAAAGAATTATTTTTAAATAAACAGTTTTAGACTTCAAAGCGTGTTGTTTTTCTGCATCTTATTTATTCACTTATTAGAAAAATGTGTTTGAAAACTCATTTGAGTTATTAACACTCGTAAACACAATCATAAAATACAACAAAGTTTAAATTCAATCAGTAAAGTTCATTCAGTCAATCAAAAAAATATCACAGTCTATAAAATAGTGCATCAATAGGCAAATAGGTTCATCAATCACTGACCTGAAAGTGAAAATCAAAAGTTCCACTGAGAAACTCCTCCAATGAGTAAAAAGGATTTACAGTGAGCCAATCCTTCAACTTTACTCTTAATTTGAGCACTGGCATTAACTTCAGCTCTTCTGGTAACCTGTTACAAATCCTTATACCCTGATGAAACCAGTCGCTTCTTGTCCACTCCAATAGAGTGTGCAAAATCTGTACCTGTGCCTTCCTCCTGGTGCCATATGTAAGATCTTCTATCCTTTAAAATTTTTCGTTGTTTTTCCTTATGTATGTTGCCACCTCCAGTATATACAGATTGAACACAGTCCATAATTTGAGCTCTTTAAAAAGCTCTCTGCATAGCTCTCTGCATAGCAGTGTAGGGCTTGTTCATCATAATATCATCCTTGATGAATACATAAACAATCTATCAGGAGCTCATTATTAAGTTGTTAATTAAAACAGGAAAAAAAAATCAATATTTAAAAAAATTTGGTCTTTCAATTAAAATACCCCAAAAAATAATCACTGAAATTACAAGCATTACGATTATAGAAGCAAATATTATGATTTGAGAAGTTGTGATATTGAAGATCCATCTTGTTTCCACTAGTAATTGAAACAAAAAAAAAAAAAAAAACACTTTTGAGTGGAAATTGTGACTCACGTTATGGTGTGGCGGCCGTTTCACTCTGTTGTAAAGAGCATCGTCGTTGGATGGTGTACGATGCTCTTTCCAACAGAGTGAAACGGCCGTCACGCCATAACGTGAGTAACAATTTACACTCGAAAGTGGTTTTTATTATATTTGAGAACAATTATTTATCTTAAATATAGTGAGTGGTAGTACCAAAGCAGCAACACCAATCTTAATTAAACTACCTCCATTTAAAAGTTGGTGGTTGAATGGGGGGGGGGGGGGGCAATTTAGGTCATTGAAAGAAGCGGAGGAGGGGGAGAGGGACTCAATGTGTTGTGATGGAGAAATTACTGGGGGCATAAATTCTGAACTGAACAAGACAGAGATTTGTAAGCGCTTAACGCTTGTTTAATGGTTGGGTCATGGTGAAAAGTGGGTGTCGTTGGAGGGGGGGGGAGGGGGGGGTAAAGCAGAAATTGGGAGTCATGTTGTTGGTGATGATGAGGGGTGGGTTAGGGGGTTCTGTGGGACGACATTGCACCGTTTAATCAGTAGTTTAGTTGTTGGGGGGGGGGGGGGCGAATAGAAACCAGGAAGCAAAACAACAAAAGCGGAAGAGCAACAAGATGTTGGGGTGTCATGGAGGGGGTGGGGAGGGAAAAGCGGTAAGTGTTTGGGGGGTTTTAAGGGTTGTGAGGGGCGAAAGAGGGGGTTGGCTACATCCCTTGTCCGAGATAACTGGCTTCATTCATCTCTCATGATGATTCAGATTCAGTAAATGGAATAGCGTACTACGTTGCACTAAACGGTCAAGAAGGTCCCCGCTCTCTTACGCACGTTTTACGCAAACGAGGAGTGAGGTGGGTTGCAATTATTTATCTCATTCACTCATTCATCTATTTTCTGTATTCTTCTCTCTCTCGGTAGGTTGAGTTTAAGATAGGGCTATTTTTCCCTATTTTTTCCGCCCTTTCGTGTAAATGCATCACCTTGATATTACAATTCATTTATTATGCAAATATTCTTATTAATGTCAGTAATCTAACTTACAAAACAGTGTAATAGTAACGTATCGAATTGTATCTATTTTTAATCTATCTTCCATGAATTTAGGTGATGTCATTCATTGTAAGGTAATAGTCAGAAGTCATACAAATTGTACTTTTACTCGAATAAAGCTATCTGAATCTGAATAAGTTCATATTTATCTTTAAGAAGTCTTTAAATAGCCTCTATTTCGTAGGAGAGTCAGTGTTCTACGGACTTATGTATAGTAGGATAGCCGATTTCAACTGTGGGTGGTTCTTCAAACCTTGAAATTATGTTAAAAGAGCGTACTATACGCAAACGAGGATTGAGGTAGGTTGCGATTACATCCCTTACTGAGCTAACAAAACTGTATCAGTATGCTAAGCCCTCCGAAACAAATAGTGCAGCTTTATGCTTAACAGTCCACTCACAACTTTACACAGTGGTTGGCTGCACTGGTGAGTGTGTATACTGTCTAGCATACTTCCTGCGTACAAGCCATCAATCGACACAATTGATGTAGCCTTTCATGTGTCTGAGATGAGTCTAACTCAATAATTTTCACCTCTAGGCATAATAAGGCATAGTTCTACAACTTACGTTGCGGATTCCTGCTAACTCACAGCTCTGAAGGAGGACTTGAAAAAAATTGTTTAAATAGGCTTCTCAAGCCTACCTTGAATTAAGGAAACCTCAAGGTAAGTTAAAAAACACGGCCTTTTGAAAACGAGAAACAAATAAAGGAAGTTTTTTGTTGTAGATTACGTCTTGGAGACTCCAGTTGAGGAGTATAAGACAAGTCAGATTAACAATTATACAATCTTATACACTAGTTACCATAATTACTATATCAATTAGTTGGGGTTAGGCTTAATTTTGATGTGAAGGGAGCTCTTGTACACTATAAAAAGCTGAATCAACTAAATATTTTTTCAATTGTTTTTTAAAAATATATCTAATTTTCAAGACTCTTTAAACTGCGGTAGCTTGTTGTAGAGTTTCCTACCAATATATCAAGGGTTTTGTTTGAATAAGCTACTATTGTGACTCACCAAGTGATAATCTCCTCGGCGTATTATAATCAAGATTTTGTTTAATATCACTCTTTTTTAAGTAAATGCTATTTCAACTTTTTGCTGTATTTTTGCTATGGATGCTGTAATTTTGCTATAGATGATATTAACACTCGCTAAAACGTTCAGTTAAGTGTCATTTACCATTACCATTGTTCATAATACTTCAATTTTCAATCACCTTGTATTAATAAATTCTCTCTGTTTTACTAATTCAAATTTTTCTAATCAATCCCTAGAGTATTTTTGTTTTTCACACGATTTTTACAACTCATGCCCACGCTCTGACTCTGTGTCTTGTGGGTATTTTCTTTCTCTTCCCATTGAATGGAACTATTGTATAACTTCTGCATCAATTACTATTCAATTTTGTATATTTCAGATGTACTTTTTATGTTTCTGATGCTGATATGTTTCTTTGTTATGAAAAATTAATAAAATTTGAAATTTTACATATAAAATAGCTTCATACACATATAAGCAGGGTACAGTTAGGAGACCAGGTCTCTTGAACAATGGCCTACATGAATCTAATCTATTTACTCTTTCCATACACCTAACAGCTTTCTTTTGGATCTTAAACACCCTATCAAGGTTTCGTTTTGATGAATTACCCCATACTAAGATAGCAAACCTAATATGTGACAGTGAGAGCCCATGGTAAGCTGTGTAAAGTAACTTTTTGTCATTCAATCTAGCGAGCTGTCGCAGTACAAATACCCCAGATGATTCAATTGGCCTCCAGCCGTGTATGAAAAAGCATTCCAACAATGCGAAATGGCCATCATATGAATTTGAAAATGTTGATTTCACTTGTGAATTTTATTTTTATTTATTATTCATGTTTAAATATCAAGTGAAAAAGTTATATAGAACTACAACATGGAATGTAGTATGATGATGCAAATCGTATTATACGAGCTCACCTTCACATTACCTTGACTCACGGCCTTCAAGAATAACTTGAAAAACATTAATAGTCTTCGCAAGTCACCCATTAGTTGAAGAAAACTCAAGATGGGTTTATTTGAGATAGGAACTATAAAAAAATGCAAAAATGAATTCAGCAGCCTCTATTCAATTTCTAGGCCCTGGTAGACTGGAAGGGAAGGTGAAAGAAGAAAGTGATATGGGAAGAATCTTGGAGAAAGGGAGATGGAAATAAGGAGATCTTTGTAAACCCTTCCTTTTTTACTCAATACATTTTCGTCCTACTTTTTCCTTACTTTCGTTCTTCATTTCTGTTTCTTCTGCTCGCTTGCACTCACTCTCTCTCTGTCCCACTCTCTCTCACTCACACATTCGTCTTTTGACTTAAGAGCAATTTCGCAAAATGGCCGCCGCGTTTCTCAAGACCTCGCTCAGCCTCATAAATTCAATTCCCAGTTTGTGTGCTAGTGCTACTGTTCTTCATAATGAAAACATAACCATACAGTCTCTACAAATATGTTGGTGGGGGGGGGGGGGGTGTTAAGGGAAGAGATGGGTCGGGGGGGGGGGGGGGGGCACAGAGGTAAGGGTGGCTGGGGGTTAGGGAGACTGCATTAATTTGGTCTCGTGTTTCGAGGTTGCCCCCTCCCCGCCATTATTCCCATGTGCTGTACCAATTACCTTCTATGTTTTTAGGGGTGGTCTAGAATTTCTTAAGTTATATATTAAGTAAGAATGTGGATCCAGATTTGGACCGAAATGTGAGTACTGTAGTTTGGGTACAAAGTTGAAAAAGTTAGAATTTGTAGAAATGTGGAGATTTCACACTATATTATATCGTATTTTTTTGAAGGATGAAGATCACAATAATGTCTGAGACCTGTGCTGATTAATGAGCTGGACCTACAGTTTTAGGTGGGTTCCGAACCAACGGGAAGTGATTTTACAGCAGATACCAGAGTCTTTTTTGCTTGCCAATTCAATCGGTCACCCTTACAGAGAGGGCACAGGAGAGCGTTGCTTATCTAATCTGATTGAATAGATACCTGCAACACTGTGCTTTGTTGCTTGTCTACAATAGTCTGACGCAAGCAGTCAGTTGGTTTGTCACTAAACATAGATGTTGCTTTTTCAAATCCTCAGTTACGTACACCTGATTTTATTGCATAATTTTTTTGAAGCATCTGATAGAATATTTCTGATGGTATTTTCAAATATTGAATTACAGTCTTTCAATGGAAAAATAGTGATACATGATTTTCGCTGGAAAAGGTATGGGACAAGAACAAGATAGCAAAAAGAACAAGACGAAGGAGGTAAACAAGAAGACGTAGGAGAGGTAGAAAGAAAATAAAATGTGGGAAGAAGAGAAGGAGAAGGAGGCGAAGGCAGAGAAGAAGGAGGAGAAGAAAGACAAGAAGTAGAGTACTGAGAAGGTGAGAAGATTGAAAAACCAGATTAAGATCGCTGAAAATTGGTAGAAAAGAGAAAATGTGAGAAGATGGAAAAGGTAGTGAAGGTGGAGGAGGAGGAGCAGGAGAAGAAAGAGAAGGAGTAGGTGGAGGAATGAGTGGAGGAGGAGGAGGAGGAGAAGGATAAGATTACATTATTTTCATTATTCGTGTAAATCTACTAATTTTGAATATTGGTGCTTAAAAATAAAAAAATTATCAACATCGCATTGATAATATAGTAAACTTGATCAGGAGAAGAAGAAGGAGGAAGAGAGCAGGAGAGAAGAAGAAAGAGAAGGAGGAGAAGAAGAAGGAGAAGTTAGAGGAGGAGGAAAAGGAGGAGGAGGAGGAGGAGTAGGTGAAGAAGGAAGAGGGGGAGCAGTTAGAGAAGGAGCAAAAGGAGGAGAAAGAGGAGAAGGGGGAGAAAAGGAAAAGAAGGAGAATATGGAGAAGGAGGTGGAGGAGAAGAAGCAAGAGATGGAGGAAAAGGAGCAGAAGGAGGAGATGGAGGAGAAGGAGGAGAAGAAGAAGGAGGAGAAGGAGGAGAATAAAGAGAAGGAGGAGAAGGAGGAATGGAGAAGTTTGAGAAGGAGGAAAAGGAGAAGGAGGAGGAGGAGAAGAAGGAGAAGAGGAAAAGTAAGAGAAGGAGAAGGAGGAGAAGGATCGCAAGGAGGAGAAGGAGGAAAAGGAGGAGATGGAGGAGATGGAGGAGAAGGAGGAGAAGGAGAAGGAGGAGAAGGAGGAGAAGGAGGAGAAGGAGGAGAAGGAGGAGAAGGAGGAGAAGGAGGAGAAGGAGGAGAAGGAGGAGAAGGAGGAGAAGGAGGAGAAGGAGGAGAAGGAGGAGAAGGAGGAGAAGGAGGAGAAGGAGGAGAAGGAGGAGAAGGAGGAGAAGGAGGAGAAGGAGGAGAAGGAGGAGAAGGAGGAGAAGGAGGAGAAGGAGGTGAAGGAGAAAAATAAGAGAAATGAAGAGAAGGAGGAGAAGAAGTAGTGGAGGAGGGGAGATGAAAGAGTGGTGGTGGAGAAGGAAATGGAGCAGAAGGAGGAGAAGGAGGAGAATGAGGAGAAGGCGGATAAGGAGAAGAAAGAGGAGGAGGAGGAGGAGGAGAGGATAGTGAAGGAGGAAAAGGATCGCAAGGAGGAGAAGAAGGAGGAGGCGGTGGAGGAGTGGGATGAGAAGAAGAAGGTGTAGAAGAACAAGAATAAAAAAGTAATAAGTAGAAGAAGGATTAGAAAGAAAAGGAAGAAGACGAATGTAGGAGAAGAAAAAGAAATAAAAGGAATAACGGAGTAAGGATGAAGAGACATTTGAAAAATGTATTGCAATCAATACAACTGGCCTATCAAATATTTAGTCGGGCTCTCTTCTTTTAGTCGGCCTGAGTCTGTGTCCTAGAGGGGGGGGGGGTGTCTGGGCTCCTCCTGGGGGAATCAAATCGATCGATAGCCCATGCTATCCTCTACTGATCATATATTTATAGAAGATCGGGATCAGAAATACTCCTCAAGCCTCAACTTCTTGCTGCTTACTGCTACTTACAAAGTCTACTCGCTCATCTTAGAAGTCGGATAGGCCTTTTCTACTTCGCAATATTATATACTTAAGACTACTTTTAACATTTTTATGGACAATATCATATTACGTACTAGCACTTAACCCGGTCTTGCCCGTGAATCCAGTTTGAAGTTTTTTTTTCTGGTAGATAACTTATGGTAGTGGTCACAAAATTTCGAAACTACGAAAATTGAAGGGTGATATTACGAGAGTGATATTTTAAGGTGCTGTAATAAAGGTACCATACAGTTCTGATTCAAAAGAAAAGTTCACAAATAAAAAGTTTCTTGCACTGATGATGTGAATTTTTTTAAGATAAACTATCTTTTTAGCAATTATGCCGTTCTTCCCACCTGTATAGTTTTGTGTTTAGTTCTGTAGAATAATGTTTTACAGGAAAAGCTCAAAACACACAAAAATTAAGCTTGCATGATGCAGGGTAATTTGCAGCTGTAAAATTAATACAAGTCTAATCTGTTGTATTTGCTTGCGACATATCGTCGTATCATTAATATCACCACCATAGTGACGTATCATGCTGTTCTCAGCTGTTCTATGCATCATAGTCTTACACATTTTGATACAGAAATAGTGCACATAAGTGAAATTTGAAAGTACTTTTGAAAATTTTGAAAGAAAAATAAAAAATCGGGCTTTGAGATGCACAGGAACGAGTCTATAGGAAGCTATGTGTCAAATTTAGTGTTCCATATCGTTGCCGTTATTGTGAAATCTGTAACACAGAAAAAACACACACGCACACACAAACACAAACACACCCCTACTTTCTCTTACAGTATAAATGCCAAAAGTAATTGGAAAATTGCCAACTATTGCAGCTGAAATTTGGAAAAGAATGTCATGCGATGATTTTCCAGTACTTGAATATTTTATCATAAAGTTGGTTTTATTTTTTTTTCAAATTCAGGTTTCTCAAGATTAGACTTCAAAGTTTGCATAGTGTTCAAATTTAAAACAAATTTGTTTTGCGTTGTAGGCTTAGAAATTCGAATATTTTAACCACCAGCCAAGGTTCAAAACAGAAAAAAATACCTACATCAAAAAAGAGTGAGATGTTAATCTTATAATATGGAAAATTAAAATTTTAAACCCTTATTATCGGTATTCTCACCACAAAATCAAGATGTTATATAAATTCGCAATCTGTGTTCTATGAGTATAACACAAAATTCCGTTAGTTTATTAACATAATTGACCGAACGAAGAGTGGTATCTGCTTCAAATCAACCTGTCTGTCTGTGTGTTGGTAACGCATTAAAACGCAAGCACCAAATTCTTTGGCATGAACCTTCCTTCAAGAAATGCCCAGCGATGTATGTGTAAGGCTTTTCAAAATTAGCTTGCATTTAAAGGATATTTAAAAAAGAAAAAGGAAAGGCACTTATGCCTTCTTCTATAGGAAACATATGATTTTTAATAAAATATGATTTTTAATGATATGATTTTTAATGATATGATTTTTAAATTAAGCTTCTCCAACATGCAATAAATTGGAATCAGATTTCAAGATAGCTGTCAGGCCTTCTTATTCATATGGTTGAGCCTTAATAAGAATAACATGATTGTTCGAGAGTGATAAATCAGTTATAATATTCCAATTAAATATAATAAAATGTTATTACTAAATAGGTTATAGTTATACACATTTAATTAATCTTGTTCTATAAATTCATTAGAAATGTGAAACTTGATCTGATTGAGCAATCACCTGTTTGAGAAAAAGAAAAACAGCCTTCATGATACAGAGTGACTGTGGATAACAGACATGAAATAGACTAGGCAAATTGAATCGAGGGTATGTCTGACGATTGAGTTCAATTTCGTGATGGCAATTATCACTGAGTACAGTAGGAACAATTAGTCTGGGCGCGTGGCTCTGGTTTCAGTACTAGCCGTCCTGTAAAAGTTGACTAGTTGACCTTGAAGACATCTGCAGCGTTGCACGGGCCACATGTTTTTTAGAAATGAGCGATAAACACTTCCCTCGCCATGGCTGACTACCAAACGGCCGTGCGCCCAGACTAATTGTTTCTACTATACATGGAGTAGGTTTCTCTGTGCAAGCAGCCTTATTCTTGGGCGTGAGGTCTACTGTTCACAGAACTTAGGGAAGTGATAGCCGAGTGCCGTAGCATCAGGTATCTATTTAATCAAAGATAAGCTACAAAACTCCTGGGCCATCTTTCTAAGGGTGACCGATTGGATTGGCCAGCAAAAAAGACTCAGTTCTCTGCTGTAAATCACTTCCCGGTGGTTCGGAACCCACCTAAAACTGTAGTCCAACTCATCAATCACCCTCATCCAAGTGGCCGTAGCTGAGTGGGTTAAGTGTTGGTTTTCTAGCCCAAAGGTCCCGGGTTCGATCCCAGTTCTGACCGAAAGATTTTACCTCGGGCCTCTCCCGTGTTTTGGAGGACACGTTAAGCTGACGGTCCCGGCTGCCTAAAAACAGTCGTTAAGTCACGTCAGAGGCCCTGAACTTATTCAGGTGCGACCTGATAACTCTGACACCAGACCTGAGCCAGCCAGGTCACACGATATTATTATTATTATTATTATTATTATTATTATACCATCATCCAATTCATTACCCACGCACAGGTCTGAGACCTATGTGGGCTTCATCCTACGAAAAAAACTGCTAGTTATATAATGTAATGAAATGAGAGCATTATCAAGAAAAGAGTGTCAAATTAGGTATTTAAAATATTTTCCAGATTGCGACATTTCACAAGAATTGAGCGTTTCAAAATGAATAGTTAACAAAATACTGTACCTCTTCATCATATTTATGGTATTATCGATTGATGTTTCACAAAACAAATATAATCAACTAAATTGATGAATTGTCATTGGTAGATCCCATCAGCCACATAGCTTTATTTACTAAGTGTATAGTTGAAGGGGGCGGGGGGAACATGATGGTTAGCTGTTGACTTTCATGAAAATTAAGCTGCAAATTCAAAGTGTTTGCAATGTGTAAATGATGAAAATAGCGTCCCTATTTCAAGCAAAAGCTTATATCAGTCTGATTGACAATCAATTGATTGCACTTAACTTGATTTGATCATTTCAGCCAACAACTTCAATCTAGATATTCCTCATTGAGTTTCTCTCATTGATTTCTTATCTTGTTTATTTTAGGAAATTTATTGGTATTCATTCTTATGTTGTCACCCTATTTCTGTTTCTCCTCTTCCTCTCCTTGTCCTCCTCATCCACCACCTCTTCCTCCTTAACCTCCTCCTCCTCTTTCTCCTTGTCATCCTCATCCACCACCTCTTCCTCCTTAACCTCCTCCTCCTCCTGCTCCTCCTCCTGCTCCTCCTCCTGCTCCTCCTACTCCTGCTCCTACTCCTGCTCCTCCTCCTGCTCCTCCTCCTGCTCCTCCTCCTGCTCCTCCTCCTGCTCCTCCTCCTGCTCCTCCTCTTGATCCTCTTCCCGCTTCTGTTCCTCCTCCTGCTCCCCTCCTTTTCCTTCTTCTTTATGCTACCTTCAAGCCCATCTTGAGCTTGCATAGAGCTTTTATAGCAATACATCAATATTGTTAAATTATTTATAGTTTTATAATACTAATTAAACCAAACATAATGTACCAAATAATATTATTGATAAAAATTTGATTAATTTCATGAGTTGTTTTAATACTGTATATTTATGTAATTGAATAAGAAACGATCCCACGGTTCTATTGTTTTGATAGTTCATCATTCGTAACACTTTTATACCAAGCTACTAAGTGAAAGCACATGATTATACCTACTATATAATAAGATCTATTTATATATTATAGTAGATCGTTTGTATGATCTATACATCTTGAATGGTGAAGCACATGCCCAGTATAAAATGTATAAAAGTGGTACCATCATTCACACACATGCGCCATCTTGTTATAACTCAACATAACCTAAAACAAGCCTTATGTTAATGGCCAATACTAGGCATTAATGCATGTGTTAGGTGTGTTTAATAGGGTGTTTAAGATCCAAAAGAAAGCGGTTAGGTGTATAGAAAGAGTGAATAGATTAGATTCCTGTAGGCCGTTGTTCAAGAGACTTGGTCTCCTTAGTGTACCCTGCTTATATGTATATGAAGCTACTTTATATGTAAAAACGAATGATATTAACCAAAATCTTGATTATAATACAAGAAGCCGAGGAGATTATCACTTGGTGAGTCACAATAGTACCTTATTGGAACAAAAACCTTGTTATATTGGTAGGAAACTCTACAACAAGCTACCGCAGTTTTTAAAGAGTCTTGAAAATATAGAAATATTTAAAAAACCATTGAAAAAATATTTAGTTGATAAAGCTTTCTATAGTGTACAAGAGTTGCTTTCACATCTAAATTAAGCCTCACTTCAACTAATTGATATAGTAATTATGGTATCTAGTGTATAATTGTTGATCTGACTTGTCTTATACTCCTTAACTGGAGTCTCCAAGACGTAATCTACAAAAGAAAGTCTTTTATAATTTTAAATGCTATGTTACTTTCCCAACCATATCAGAATATGATTTATACACATTATTCGATTTATAACGAATTTTTTAACTAATTTTTATGCTCTATGTTATGCTCAGCTGATCTCGAAATTTTTATTTGACTCTGTTGGCTGCATTGTAATTTAGCTGTCATTGCTCGAATAACAAAACACTTATATACCAAAAAGTAATTATTATTATTATTACCAAAAAGTAATTCACTTCTATACTGAATGATGTAATGGATCACTGGTATAAAGTGATAGGTGGGAAGTGAAGGCCGAGTGCCGTAGCAGGTATCTGTTCAATCAGAGATAAGCTACGAATCTCCTGGGCCTTCTTTGTAAGGGTGACCGATTGAATTGGCCAGCAAAAACGACTCACTTCTCCGCTGAAAAATCACTTCCCGGTGGTTCGGAACCCACCTAAAACTGTAGGTTCAACTCATCAATCACCATCATCCAACTCATTACCCACGCACAGGTCTAAGACCTATGTGGGATTCATTCTCCGAAAAAAAGAAATGATGACCCATCGTAATTATAGGACATCTGTGCAACTAGGGGAATGCATCAAATAATATTATTGACAAAATTTTGATTAGTTTCTTCTATACTTCATTACTGTGCAGAAGCTATTACAACCGATAGTTTCCGTCTGACAGAGAAGTCTTGCTCCACTCCAAGATTGGTCTGTGGGATAGGCAGCTGGTAAGGCTTGGTTAGCACAGCAAAAGCACGTTGGGGACATCTAACCGTGAATACATACCGGCGTGTTAGCAGTTGCCAATCCCACCGGGGCCCGGCGAATAGATAATGCACTCCTTACTCTTCACTAGGTATAGTAGGGCTCTATCTGCTTTCTCTGTTTCTCTTATCCTTGCATTATCCATCCCACCCTGTCTCCCTCTATCATACTCTCTTCACTCTCTCACACTCTCTCTCTCTCTTATTTTTTCTATTTACCTGCTTTCTCTGTTCTTCTTGTGACCTTCTTGCATTTTCATTCCCACTCTATCTCTCTCTAATTCTGGCTCTTTCTCTCTGTTATACTCTCTCTTTTTTACTTCAGTCTATCTCTATTTACCTTTACATTTACCTTGCTGTAGTAGGTTTCGTTTCTTGTTCTTGTTCTTGTTCTCTTCCTCCTCCTCCTCCTCCTCCTCCTCCTCCTCCTCCTCTTCCTAGTCCCCTTCCTCCTCCTCCTCCTCCTCTTCCTATTCCCCTTCCTCCTCCTCCTCCTCCTCCTCCTTCTCCAACTTTCCTCCTCCTCCTCCTCCTCCTCCTCCTCCTCCTCCTCCTCCTCCTCTTCTTCCTCCTCCTCCTCCTCCACGATTTAAAATTATGTAAGAAAAGATTTCAAGCCAATCAAGGAAGAAAAGGTCAACACTTGCACCGTAAAAAGAATTAAGTTGATGATTGGGCTGAATAGCAACCTCCGCAATTTCGAATGCTTTGATTTTAAAATGCAAACATTAACAGCTGCCAATGTTTAGATATTCACTTGCCCAAACTAAGTTAAAGCCTGTTGTGAAAATCTGTTTGCGCCACACTAGGACGTAATGAGCTGTTTTTCGTGTGTCATATGGAGGCCGAAACTGTTCGGTTTCCGACGAGGTCTGTAAACGTTCACCGCCCTAGGGCAGAATAGAAAATGACCTTGAATGACAGCTGATCGTGTCTGGATACAGCAGTCATGATTGTAAAAATGAATCCTCCCAACTTTTATTTAAAACAAAAATATTTAAACTGTCAATAAATGTTTATTTTTTATAATTTAATATGTATGTAGTATTTAAAATGTCAATAAATGATCACTTTTTATAACTTAATATGTATTATTTTGTAGTTTTTATATCAAACAATAGAACCTTTTTATCCAACCTACAGAGCTCTGGGTGGGAATTTTGTCAACTACTACAACTGTTGGTAACCTCTCACCAAAAGGTTACTTGGTTAGGTTTTTTGTTTTTAGGAATTTTGTCAACTACTTCAACTCTTGCTAAAGAGGTTGGTATAGAAAGGTTAGTTGGTTAGGTTTTTGGTTGTTTTATGCAGGTTTTGAATCAGGAACAGGAATAACAACAAAAAAACCTAACCAACTAACCTTTTGGTGAACAGTTGTAGTAGTTGACAAAATGCCCACCCAGAGCTCTGTAGGTTGGATAAAAAGGTGTAGCAGTTCCTTGTATTCTTGCTAGTACCATAGCCTTAAAATTTCGCTTTCAAAATTTCCAACTTAACATTGTTTTTTTTGTGGTGTGGCAAAAAATGTTTTGCCGGCTCTCAAACGCTTCAAGTTCTCGACTTCGTCTCGAACTTGAAAACCGCGATCTCGAGCCGGCAAACACACATTTTCGGCCCTAAGTGCGAAATATACTATTTAGTGGGATATATGAAAGCCGAAAGTGTTCGAATTCCGACGAGGTCTGTAAACGACCTTGAAGAAAATGACCTTGAATGACAGCTGATCGTGTCCGATCACACAAATCAGAGAGATGATCACATAATATTACGGTAATAAGCTGTATATATTGTAGTATTATATTTATAATATCTCTATATATAAAAATGAATGTCTGTCTGTATGTATTTATGTATGTATGTATGTGTGTTCCCTATAGACTCCAAAACTACTTGACAGATCGGCATTAAACTTTTTAATCATATGGCAGGCCCCTTAGCGGCGTTATTTACGCTGTCTTTGAATAGCAAAAGACTTTGCACTTTGCATGTAGGCTACCGTGCAGTTGGAGCCTTGCAATATGTAGGAAACATACGACTGGGTATGATGAAATGTAATTTTGCCAGGTTGATGATATCTGTTAACCAATGCAGCTAGAAATTTAAAATGCAGCCTCAGCGGGAGGTGGCGAATAATAAAATAAAAAACCTAGCTTCTACCCTTATAGTCATAGGAGGTTTAAATTTGAAATGTTCCTTTATTCAGAGGTGGTGATTGAGAAAACAACGAAGCCTCTATGATCAGCTGGAAGAGCCCTAGGACTAACTTCTTTCCTAATTTTAAATGTAACCTCAGCGGGAGGTGGCGAATAATAAAATCAAGGAGAATTTTTATGAGAATGCAGCAACGCATATGTGTGTAACCCACCTAAAATACCGTTGCAACGCACGGGTGAACCGCTAGTATTTGATAAATTATTGTTTCATAACTTATATGTATTATCCTGTTTATTTCGTAATTTATGATATTTTCATAACCTCAACAACATTGCATTCTTGCTAGTAGGTACCATAGCCTTAAAATTTCGCTTTCAAAATTGCCAACTTAACATTATTGTTTTGTTTGTTTTTTTGTGGTGTGGCGAAAAATTGCCTTTGCAACGCGGGCAAAAATGTTTTGCCGGCTCTCAAACGCTGCAAATTCTCGGCTTCGTCTCGAACTTGAAAACCGCGATCTCGAGCCTGCAAACACACATTATCGGCCCTAGGTGCGAAATATACTATTTACTTCATAATTATTTTTATATTTAACCCCAAATCTCAAAAATCAATAGCGATATCACCTGGACTATGTGGAAACTATAATTATACCAAGTTTCAAGAGTCTAGAATCTTTTTGTGCGCTAGACGCTAGAGCACACATGCACGGACGGACGGACCACGGCACAATTTCAATAAGACCCTGACGGGTTTTTAATAAATCGATGAAGTAAATCCAAACTCAACCTGCTGCCTCGAAAAGGTTGAAAAGACCTCCCAACCTCCCATAAACCCTCCCATAGAACGTATCTCGAAAATATGTGACCTTCGAAATATTATTCATCATAATCGCTGTTCAACTCCAAGGCGTAGAAATTCCCCAAAGACTGTTGCGCTTTTGAAGGTGTTGTAGGGGGGGGGGGGGGAACGCACATTGACATGTGTCCCGAATGGTTAGGGGGGAGTGGGAGGGGGTGAGATACGGTCTGATTTCAGAAGAGGGAGGGGTGGTTTCAAAAAGGGAGGCAAGCGATTCGAAATTCAGTTGCCGCGTCGCGTCAACTACTAATTTCAAAGCTTTCAACGATGAAAAGTTGAAGCGGCTCCCAAAGGGAAGGAGGGTTAAAGGGGGAGGTAGATGAATAGGAGGTGGTGGTGGAGAAGGGGAGAAGAAGAGAAAGAAGATGGAGATGGTGGCGAAGGGAGAGAAATGAGGGTTGATGTGGAAGAGGAGGAGAAGAATGCGAAGGAGAAAGAGAAGGTGAGGAAGCAGTATAAGGAGAAAAAGGAGGAAAAGGAGGATAACGAGGGGAAGGAGGAGAAGGTGAAGAGAAGAAGGAGGAGAAGAAGAAGAAGAAAAAGAAGAATAAAAAGTAGGTGGAGGAGGAGGAGAAGGAGGAGAATGAGATAGGAGATGAAGTTGGAAGAGAAGGAGAAGACGATGAAAGAGAAAGAGAAGAAGTGGTAGGAGAGGAAGTAGAAAAAGGATGAAGAGAAGAAGAGGTAGAAGAGGGAGAAGAGGGAGGAGAGAAAGCAGGAAAAGGAGGAAAAGAGGAGAGAAGAAGGTGGAGAATAAGAAAGAGAAGTACAAGGAGAAGAAGAACACAAAGGAGAAGGAGAACAAGAAGCAGGTAGAGGAGGAGAAGGAAGAGAAGGAGGAGGAAGTGAAGAAAAATGAGAGGGGAAGAATGAGTAGTAGGAGAAGGAGAAGAAGTGGAAGGATGAGGAGAAGGAGGTGGAGGAGCAGAAGGACGGGAAGAATCAGGAGAAGGAGGAAAAGTGAGAGAAGGAGTAGATGAAGGAGAAGAATTCAGAAAAATAGGAAGAGGACAAGGAAGAGAAGAAGGAGGAGTAGTAGGAAGAGGATGAGGAGGAAGAGGAGGGGTACAAGGAGACCGAGGAGGAGGAGGAGGAGGAGAAGAAGGAAAAGGAGGTGGAGGAAGAGGAGGAGGAGGAGGAGGTGCAGGAGGAGGAGGAGGAGGTGGTGGTGATGGAGGAGGTGGCGGGGGAGGAGAAAGAGAAGTTGGAGAAGGAGAACGAGGACAAGTTGGAGAAAGAGAAGAAAAAGAAGAAGTAATAGAAGAAGGAGAACAAGAAGGAGAAGGAGGAGGAGAAGGTGAAGGTGAAGGAGAAGGAGGGTGAGGAGGAGAAGGAGGTGAAGGAGGAGAAGGAGAAGGAGATGGTGTAGGAGGAGGAGGAGGAGAAGTAGGAGAAGGAATAAAAGAAGGAGAAGTGGTGGGAGGAGGAAAAGGAGAAGGAGGAGCTGGAGAAGGAATAAAATGAGGAGAAGGAGGAGAAGGAGAAGAAGTAGTAGAAGGAGGAGGAGAAGATGGAGGAGAAGGATGAGAAGGACGTGAAGTTTGGGGAGGAGGAGAAGGAGAAGGAGGTGAAGGAGAAAGGCAAAGGATAGAAGAGGCGTGTCTTGAGTTGGTTGAGCAACTGCTAGGATTATGTAAATCGTGCACGTCAAGTTAATTTAGTGTCGACACTCGAGGGCTGGAGAGAGAGAGAGAGAGAAAGAGTGAAGTTTGGAGGGATGCGTGCCTCTCAAGAGGACCAGAGCGGGCGACAAATTGCCGACGTTTTATACGCTGACGAGCGACGAGAGCAAACCAACTGAAAAATTATCATTAGGCTGCTGGTGATCTTGCCTGCATTAATTTTCAAACTCACACAAGCCAGGTCACCGGGTTTGATGAGGGCGGTAGGTGGCCTGCTGAGGGGCTAGGTCAGTGATCGTGAGGAGGAAGAGGAAGAGTTGAGTAGGAGGAAGAGGAAGAGGAAGAAGTAGAGGAAGTGGAGGAGGAAGATGAAGAGGAGAAGGAGGAAGAGGAGAAGGAGGAAGAGGAGAAGGAGGAAGAGGAGCAGAAGGAGGAAGAGGAAGAGAAAGAGGAAGAGGAAGTGGAAGAGATAGAGGAAGAGGAAGGGAAAGTGGAAAAAAAGAGGTTGAGGAAGAGGAAGTGGAAGATAAAGTGGTGGAGAAGGATGAGGAGGAGAAGGAAGAGGAGGGGAAGAGGTGGTGGAGAAGGTAGACGAAGGGAATGATGGAGAAAGAACAGGAAGTGGAAGACATGAGGTGGTGGATGAAGAGGTGGAGAAGGAAGAGAACGGTGAAGAGGTGGTGGAGGAGTAGGAAGAGGAAGGGGAAGATGGTGAGTAAGAGGAATAGTATGAGAAAGAGGAAGATGGTGAGTAAGAGTAATATGAAGAGGAATGGGATGGTGATGAGGAAGAGGAAGAAGATGAGGGTTTGGAAGAGGAATGTGAAAATAAAAAAAGTCCCATGGCGTGAATACGCTGTAAAAGGTTAAGTTAATAACAAGGAAACGGAATAGGTGATGAAAAGTGGTGGAGAAGGATGGCGATGAAGAGGAGCTGGAGGAATAGGAGAAGGAGGGTACTAACGGAGAAGTGGTGAGAAAGAGAAAAGTAGGAAGCTGGAATAAAATGGATGAGGCCCGCAAATTTAGTCATTGTTTAGACAATGTTTAAGACATTTAGGTTGAAATATTGAAGATTTTAATGCCTTCAAAATACCGTATTAAAAACACTTATCTAATCCCTATCTAGAAGATAAATTAATATAAAAACATAAATTCACATCTGTCATGAACGGGCAGATAATTATTGGTGTGTCTACCTTATATGTGCTTTACGATGAGACTTGTGTTCTTTTCAACATATTTTTGGATGAATTTCTCAATGATATCATAGAATAAGGATATCATAGATAAGGATAAGTCTTGATGGTTAGTCTACGATGATATTAAGCAGATTAACTGAAAGAATACGCGTTTCAAAGAGATAAAACAGGACTTGATACGCATCGCATCAACACTGTATCAAACTATTTGATAGTTTGATAGATTTGATATAAATCTATTTTATATAGATTATATATCTATATATATATATATATATATATATATATATATATATATATATATATATATATTATATATCTATTTTTTTATAGACTATTTTTTTTTTTTTTTTTATAGACTATTTGAAACTATTTGATAGACGGAGATCAGCCGTGAAAATAGCATTGACAGTATGCGGACAACAGACAGCGGTTGCGAAGAGAGCTGCTCACGCGCAACGGACAGAACTGCTCATATGTTACGGAGTCGGCTTGTAGCATTGCATAGCCTGGCACACGGCTACTATCTTGTCTTTTATATCAGTGACAATTTGAAACGTCAACAAATTAATACTTATTATCTATGTCTTATTATTTATAAAATATTCTTGAATTTCTTGATCCATAACGATTATAACGATTCGAAAACGTTTCAGCCTATGTAAGTGAATATTTTCTTTATTCTCTACTAAAATTGACTGCAAGCAGTGACGTAGCCAGGGGGGGGTCCTGGGGGTCCGGACCCCCCCTTCCGGTCCTAAATTTTATATAATTTTCCATTAAATTAAACGTAGAATAAGACAAAGCACTGACATTGGTGTTAATTTTCAATGCCAGGAGAGCTAAAAAAAACCGTTCTAGGGCCTCTATTTTTCAAAAAATTTCCGGGGAAGTACCCCCAGCCCCCCCCCCCCCCGGTCAATCGACCCCCCTATTTCAAAATCTTGGCTACGTCACTGCTGCAAGTCGTTAAATTTACCATAAAAGATTACATAAAAATTACATAAAAAGATTACATAAATTTACATAAAAAGATTATTAAATATGGCAGGGTCTTCGTCGAATCGTGCCTTAGTCCATCTGTCTGTCCCAACGAACCCATAAGACCAATGGTCTTATGTGTTCGCTAGTCTATCCGTCCGTTCTCTTGAAAGAAATTCTAGACTCTTAAATCTTGGAATATTATAGCTTCCTCATAGTCCTAAGGGATACCCATTGATTTTGGACTTAGGGGGTCAAATATATTAAAATAATTACGATGAAAAATAGGTTGACACCATAGCAACTAGGTTAGTTTTAAGCTAGGATAAATCATAACACTAAACAGCTGGTGCACTTTCAATACAATAAAAAATTATATAATAGTAGTTTATGCAACGATTTTATTTTGACCCTTATTAAAGCACGAGTTAGATGTAAGTTATAACACGAGCGAATGCGAGTGTTATAAATATCTCACGAGTGCCTTAATGGCCAAATAAAATCGTTGCATACACTATTTTATCTACGACGACTAGTATACATTTAATTAAAACAATTTCATTTTACCTGTGACTGTCAGAGATACCTATCCTCTCATCTCAAATACGAGAAGTTATAGGAGATTGTTCGGTTACAGCAGCTGGTGTAGCAGTTTGATCAAATCAGCTGATATTGAATTACGATATTGATTCCATCAAAAATGCTTCTGATTGGTCCAGAACCCGTGTTATAATGTAGAACCTGTACTATAATGAGCTCTTTATACAACAAGTTTCAAAAAGCATTTCGAAAAGACAGCTGCTTTGGTATTAATTGTGAAACTGTAATGTATACATTATGACATGGTCGTAGATAAAGCATATTATGGAGGTAGCTGCTTTGCTAAATTAATATTCCCTTTTATTTCATAGTGTTAAAGTAGCAGTTTTTATTTTTGATTGTGTTTCAAAAATACTCAAAAGTTTTCTTTTCTAAGTTTTAAAACGTCAATTGAAGAAAAAATAAAAATAAAATTTTGAGGAATGCTAAATGAGATAGGTTAATCAGGGAGACCAATAACTGCAAAATTGAACTGCTATGATGCTTACAGAAATCATAGAGGTTAAATAGTGTGTGGGCCTAACAGCATAACTAATAACAAATATTTCATCTAAATTACTCTGGTTTTTGGATAATCATTTGTATCGATTTACCTTTTTCTGCCTCTCTCTTCCACACATTGTTACAGCATATCTTCTTAAATTCTCCATCTTCTTCTTTATAGAATGTCTTTCCTTCTCCCACAATTTCTCTTCCTCTCTCCCACACATTCACCCTCTCCCTTCCTCTTTAGTGCTTTCAAAGTGCAGGACAAAGTCCAAGTAATAGTGAATAGTAATGGTTGGAAGGGGTTTACCAGGAAGCATCAGGTGGACTTGCAACTTAATAGGAAATGTACGACCACAAAGCACTCTTGTAAGCACACTAAGTCCCTCCCCCCTCTCAAGTGACCAGCACCCCTTCCCCATCACTACTGAGCTACTTGTACTACAGTGCATCATTATATGGAAGCTGCCATCAATTTATGGACACTGTAGACCGCATAATAACACTAATTGACTTGTGTCTGTCGTTGGGGTCTGTCTTCCAAACTGACACAAGAGGGTAAACAGGAAAGTTCTCTTCAAATAATACGAAATAATAATCAGATTGGACTGTGAACTTATCTGTGATTCAATTTGTAGGGTTGTTAATTTGTCGTCAGTGATGTGTACATGGTCGCTGAATATTGACAAAGGAGTACCATGGTTGTACCAACTTTGAGTTTGATTGTTCTGTTGGTACTTAGTGCACTTGTACAATATGGGTACTTCAAAGTAACGTATCTTACTAGCCATATGAAATACAATGGTTAGAGGGTTGCCTTTGTTGTACAAAATTGGTTGATCTATTTCACATACAAACAATCCAAGAGTGATATGAAGATAGGAAAAATGGGAACTAAATTTTGGAAACATATTAAACACAAATATGTAATAATAATTTATGTATATGTATTGTACCATAGCAGATTTCGACTGTAGGTGACTCTTTAGACCTCAACATCATGTTTTGGTTCAAAGAGCGTACTACACAAACGATGAGTGAGTTAGGTTGCGATTACTTTCCTCACTGAGCTAATATAGTTGTATCTATTCCAAACCGAAGTAAATACTGGAGCTCTATTGCCATCTTTATACAGGTTAAACAGGTTAGTGTGTGTACTATCTAGTACAGCTTTAAGCTTATTCCCGCGTTCAAGCCATCATTCAACAAAGACCTTTGGAAAGTAACAGAATAGATCTAACCATTTTGTATATGAGATGAATAAAATTTATCAATTACAAGTTAGTTTGAAGTGACTGACAATTGAATAAACTGACAAATATACATAAACAGAATTTATTAATTTCGAATTCCTTTAATTGCTATTAGTTTATACTGAAGACTTCCGCAATGGCGGATATTGACAACAGCATTGAAAAGCTGATGGGAATCGATGAATGCTACTGTACAAAAATATCAGTCACCACCGGGAATCGAACCAAGTTGAAAATGAATGCTCCTGTGCAGAAAGGTCTCCATGGTCTAGTGGTTAAGGCGCTCAACCGGCAATTGAGAGGTCCGTGGTTCGATTCCCGGTGGTGACTGATATTTTTGTACAGTAGCATTCATCGATTCCCATCATCTTTTCAATGCTGTTGTCAATATCCGCCATTGCGGAAGTCTTCAGTATAAAGTAATAGCAATTAAAGGAATTCGAAATTAATAAATTCTGTTTACTTATTAATTCTCCTCAGCCATAATAGAGTACCATTAGCCTACACAAATATTTTTATTACTTACTGGAGTTTTGGCAATATTGGTCATCTTTTCTTAATTCTTAATTTCTGAATAGAACATTGAGCTTAGGGGAGTTTCATTGCAATCGCTTTCCCATTGGAGGTAACAAACCAAAACAAGACTATCGGCCGGTTGCACAAGAGCCAATTAAATAGGGATTTTAATGTCAATTAACTAACCGTCGTAAGGGTAACGGGTTTATTTCTGTTGCACAAAGATCCATTAGTTAATTTTCGCCGAACGGGCACAATCTGGCTACACTGTAATTTGATCAACAGCTGATTTTGAAGTTGAGAAAAAATTTGAATTAGAATCATTTCATTGTGAATTATTTGAATCATTATTCAATTATCTCAATATTATTACAATATTCTTAATAGATTTTATTCATTTTGAAAGGTTTTTAACACCTACAACCTAATTTGCAGTTCCGTGTTCTTGTACAATAAAAACAACCTATAAAATGTAAGTTAACGTGCATTAGTAAGATTTAATCATCGGAGATCGGGTGGTTAAGAATATTTTACGCTGGTTAACCTAATCGGCGTTATTGTCCTTTTGCAACTAAATTCTCTCCATTAATTTTCGTAGAATCGCGTCATTCTACGGGGATTAAATTTAATTAGCTTTCATGCATTTCATGAGTTTCTTTTTAATTTGATGTAACAATTTTAACAATTATAATTGATACTATAAAGAGTTAGAAATATATTCTTTTATCCTCTCCTCCTCCTCATCTTTCACCTGGCATACTTCTACTGGAACTATGAAAATTGTACAATAAAGTCAGTGACTCGATAATGCACGAATAAGCCGGGGTGTCGGAACAGCGCTGTCCGGACGAGAGGGGTTCCGTTGAATTGAAAGGTGGCAGCGGTACGACTTTAAATTCAGTGCAGGCCATTATTTTTTTTCTGTCTTGCAGCAAAGACTGAATCACCGTCTCAAGAGCGTTGCGGTTAACTTTTCACTGAACTGTCGTCCTTTTTGCGTTTTTTTTTCTTTTCCAGAAGTAGTAACGAGTGGGGGGGGGTGGGGTTGTGGAAGATGGGCAGAGGGGCAGAGGCCAAAAAAGGCGAAACTCAAGCGAGTTTTCTTTCTCATTCCAAGCACGCTCGCGTTTTTCCTCCGCCACCGAGAGACTTTTCCGACGCTATTCTTATAAATTATTTTCGTCTCTGTCGACGCCGACGCCAAATCTGTGCATTTTGCGCGTCAAATTCCGGCCCAAGGCAAAAATAAGTTACGGTCGTCTCTAAAGGAACGATCCTATTATTCGTAGATGCCGGAATATTATTTGGAGGGAGAGAGGATGGTTTGGTAACCTTGATTGCTATGTCACCAGCATAGCTGGGAGCTAAAATTAAATTACATGATTGTTTCATCTTTCAAAAATGTACATCCTTAATAACGAAAATGCATCACTTAATAGAATATAATATGGAATTTAACATTAATTAACGTATTAAAAACTCACTTTACTTTGAACATTTCCAAGAGATGCTTCAGATTATTGGAATACTTGAGAATATTTTGAGACACTTGAATTTGAAAATGGATTATTTAGTATTTTTGTTTGGCAGGAGAAGGAGGAGAGGTGGTGAAAGGGTGGAGAAGCGGAGGAGGAGGAAGAGAGGATGATTAAGATTCAGATGGCTTTATTTGTGTAAAATTACAATGTACTTGAATGATAAAAGTATTATTAAGATTAGCAGGAGAAGGAGGAGGAGGAGGAGAAGGAGGAGTCAGCAGGAGAAGAAGGAGGATGAGGAGGTAAGGTGGAGAAGAGGAGGAGAAGCGGAGGAGGAGGAGGAGAAGGAGTGGTGGTGAAGAGGAGGAGAAGCGGAGGAGGAGGAGGAGAAGGAGTTATATTTACCTACAGAATACATACTTTCCAATGTCCAACCCAATACGAGTATCATGTGTGAGGATGGATCAAACCATGGATTGCAGCAGCAGCATCCTGGGGCGTCGTTCATCAATCTACCATGCAGTTGCTCACTGGTAGAGAACAATCGTATCCTTATTAGAAAAACTTATCCTTGCGATTTAAGATTATCAGATAATCCAATTATCCAACATTGTTTACCTCTTCAATGGTTAAAATTTAATTCTCTAAAGATTGATGTGTTAATTCCGCATAGAAATCCGCATTTTAGTGAATTATCAGATATTTATAATGACGAATGGAATGTAACAATGCCAACCTTATTTGTTCATGATAGAATCGCTTCAGATATATTTCAAAAGATTGAAATTCCTAATGATTGGCAGAGTATTGTAAATTCTACTAGTTTTGTGTTCTATGTAGTTTTCGGTTGGTTGGGAGTTTTGACATTATTATGCACATATTTGGCTATAAAATTGTATATTTTTAAAATAGTAGCTTTCAAGTCTAAGCCAGCAGTGCATATATCAGATAATTTCATGTAAAATATTAATAGTCTAATTTGATAAGCATCTAGTAATCTTAGGTGGAATAATTGTTAGTAATTTAAATATGAAAATTGTTATTGTTAGCTTTCTTGGTTTGTTATGGGACAGAATTTGTTTAGATTTTTTTTTATGACAATTAGGTGTGGCGTGTGCCCGAGTCATAATAAGAATGTATTGTTTAATAATTGTTTTCAAATGACCAGAGCGATGCAAGGCCGTGTCCTACTTTTGTAACGTGATCAAATGGTAGTTAAAAGTTTTGAACTATGTGCAAGTTCAGCATTATTATTGCTATGAAAAGTAAACAATGCAACGATTGTTCAACCAGTTGTAAAAAAAAAAGAAGAAAATAAATTAGGTCGCATCCGCTCTTACTTTTAAAATGTAAATTAGGTCATAATAAGCTTAGTAAAATAAGAAGAAAAGGGGAATTGTAAAGGCATGTGGGTTTTATGGCGTCATCATTGAAAGATTTAAAAAAAGAAAAGAAAAAGAAAAAAAAATTTTTTTTCCTCAAGTATGTAGAGTTACGACTGAGGGTCCAGTCTTTTCAGCTGGGAGGGTGATATGTCATAAATGACATTTTCATTAAAAATCAAATTTATTATAGAAACGAGAGCCGAGGTGTTTCACTTCAGGCTTTCAAGGCGAAGTGTGTTATTAAACAATGATGACGTTCATGAGATCGACAAGTCTGATAGTGGCACGTTCATGCGAATTGTATGAATGTGTTGATAAATATTAAAGGTATGTAAGAACGTGTCACTATCCAATCTTGTGAATATTAGGCCTCTTTTCTGGCATTGAAAGGAGTGTATGGACCACTTAAATAGAGAACCAAAATTCATAATCGGGGAGTTCAACTCGAGAAGCCAGGAGAACGCTTCTTTCGACCAGTGGAGTGTTAGGCTTGCAAAACCAAGATCTTTGAAAACTCAATAAGTCTGTTACAGTCCGGGCAGTTTAAAACTTATTGGGGGATCGAAATTTTGACGTGTTAGCCAGCAATTCTACTGGGCGACAAGGGCATGTTCGGCTGATTTCTGAGAGTTGTTATAAGTGTTATAAGTGTTTGAAGTGGCCATAGACTCCTGGAGATCAAGGAAAGGAGAGGCAAGAATATCAGGTTAGTTTTTAAATATAAGTTCCAACTCATAATTATATACACGTCTTAAAATAGCAAGCCAAGCGAGTTAAATTTGATATGTTCTTTAATGTGTTGTAATATTATAATATATAATATTATAAATAAACAAACTATAAAATTAGAAGTATTTTGTTGTCTATGAGTTACGACCCCAGAGTAATCATTCAGACAAGTTGTTGATATAAAGAATATCAGGGTTACATAAATAAGTGGTTACATAAAGTTACATAAGTTATATTTCAAACTTAAACTGAAGTTTGGTTTAGCAGAGGGG